>APFE030738289.1:0-22023 GCA_000404065.3 Pinus taeda | reverse complement strand
GGTAAAGGACTGCACCAGTACAATTGTAAAAAGAAGTTTCTAATTGAAAGAAGATAGAGACATATTGCAGTAGGTGGTTTTCACCCACATTGGGTTTCCACCTTATATCATGATGTTCATGTGTGTGGCTTATGTGTGATGATCTGTTCTATTTTACTACACCTGTTTACTCTTAATATGGTTGATAATGTTCTAATGCACTCATTAAGGATCAACTAACTGAATGATAAGAAGTTGTGGAAGTAGCATATATGAATCTAAATATGGAAATGAAAAATTTTTATTGATGTGATAATACTGATTCACCCCCCCTCTCAGTATTATTTCCAACAATTTGGTCCTCTTAGAACTGGAGCAGTTGACATTTTTTGTTTAAGAGTTTCAAGGACAATTTGACACTAATAATCCCACTGGAATTATGCATATTTTGTTAAACGTTTGAACATAAGAGCAGTTATTTTTGTAAAATTTTGAATAAATCTTCTGTAATATCTGGCATTCCCTAGAAATCTTCTAATTTCTTTTTGAGAACTGGGAGTTTTTATTTGAGCGATTATTTCGATCTTAGCAGGATCTACTCTTATCCCAATCCCAAAATTATGATGGCCTAACACAACACCCTCTGTAAGCATCATTCTAAATTTTTCATTGCTAAGTGAAAGGTTGGTCTCTTGAAATCTGATTAAAAAATTCTCTAGGTTGTCTAAAGCTTGTTGGAAATCTTCCCCATATAGTGTGAAGTCATCCATATAGACTTCACATTGTGGAAAATCAATATGTCCCGTTAAGAACAAGTTCAAAACTTGATCTTCAATTTGTTCTTGAAGACCTTTAGATTGTTCAATTATTAACAAATGTTCAATACATTCCTCCTCTCCATATGGATCCTCTATCCATAAGGGGATTTCTGTAGCAAGCTGGTAAGGAGGAAATAAGGTACTTTTTTTACTTCGACATCCATTGGAAATGGTCATATCTCTAGTCAAGCATCCAATAAAGGCATCAACAGCGGCTAGCCAAGGTTAGCCCAGTACTACTGGATGTCCAGGTTTAGAGGATTTTGGATGGATCACAAAGAATTCCACATGATATTCCCAGGAAGCTAGTACGATTGTTATGTCATCCAAGCTTCTTGCAGGTTTAAGGATGGATTTGTCTGTTAACTCCAATAGTGTTTGAGTTGGCCTCAAGCCTTCTAACTGCAGATTTTACATAATATCCACATTCATAACATTTAATGTTGCACCTAGGTCAACAACAGTGTTTGGTAAAGATATACCATTAATATGTATGGTCACTACTGGATTCCTAGGATCAGTGTATTTGGAAGGCATATTTGACATGGTTTCTGACAATTGACCAACTACTTTTATAAGAGGGGGGTATTTCCTTTTTCTTCCTGGCTTTTTAATGCAAAGATCCCTTACAATATTGGTGTAGATATGAATATCTCAGATGGCTTGAAGCAAGGGTATCTTTACACAAATATTTCTCTATTCAGCCTCTAAATCATATCCTAGCTGGACCTCAGGCTTTTTGACAAGCAATCTCTCTAGATAGGATGGTTGAGTAACCTCCTGAAATGGTTTAGGTTGCATGATATAATTGATGGGTGCTAAGGGAGGGTTTTCCTCTTCATCGGGAGGAGAATTTTTCTCTTGGCTATGTATGTGACATGTCCTTGTCTTCAGGAGGTGATTCTCTTATTTGTTCTTCTCGAATGATCACTACAGGTCCTGTTTTATTTAAGACCTTCCCAGATCTTAGTCGAATTTCACTTATTGGAGCTGAAGTGATAGTGTAGTGTTGTGGTATTCAACAACCCCCCATTTGTTAATAATAGTAGTTAATGTTACATTAACTAAATGGGGACCCTTTAAAAAATTTCATTCAAAAAACTAGCGTTTAGTCATTTCTTTTATTTTTTTTGAATAAAGAAAAGATAACAATCAAAAACCTTTTTGGGAACTACTAAAGACTTACCTTTTCATATATAGCATGTCTAAAACCCACTAAAGGACCTTTCTGAAAAACCTCCAAAATCAAGCAAAGTGTTTAAAATAAGGGCTCCATGGTCTAAATTATCATAAAATTCGACGAAAACGGAAGTCCTTAAGCTTTTTAGGCTTAAGTCTCGCATCGCATATCACGACCCATAAAGAGATCTCTCTTAAATACGATATAGCAAGATTTGCGAGTTATGAAACCACAACAGCGCTTTGACTTTTATCGCATCGCATTTCGGGTATTCAAGAAAACACTTTGCACTTACCATAAGCCAATATTGCAAAATGCAATTCGTGCCCGGACCCACACCTTAGAGTATTAAAAGAAAATATTTCAAGTCTGTAAAGTATATTGCATAGGATGAACCTAGCAATTAACAACACGTGAAACATCTAATGGACGACTCACATCTCGCATACACACAGCAGGAGGTAAGAATGCTAAAAAGAATATCTTGCGATATTGCGATCTACGATATTGCTTCGCAAATCACACAATCACTATCATCGCAGTATAATGGCTCGCCATCCTAGAAGCTTTCATCCTATTTTTCAACGCAAACATTTATGAGCAATAAATCTAAGGGATAACGAATCATTAGTGGGCATTAGTGGGAAATAATTGCATTTATGTGTGAAAATCCATTTAGCTTGATATGATATCTTTTTACGTGCATTCAAATAATGTTTCTTTTACCATCTTTACAAACTATCTGCATTATTTCATTTTTTACATTCATCTTTGAGTGTCCGATAGCTGTTGTTCTTCATTTTAGGAAAATACCGCAAAGCAGAGTGTTGAGAACAATGGGGAAGAAAGGCAAGGTTGTAGCCTCTGAGAAGACAGAGATGACTCCCCTGTTCACAGACACCACATGCAGCAGAGAGGGAGGAACCTCTACATGGGAGACTATGTACAACATATTGGAGGAGGACTAGCTGAGGATTATGGAAAAAAATGTTACAGTTGACGAACGAGATTCCTCAGACGCTTCCATGTTAGAGACGGCTTGCTCATTTTTGCACCGCATAGCTGCTCGGCCGAAGATAATCCCTTATACCGACATGGTAAAAGGGGTTATCGACGAAGCAAACATATCAGATAGGGAATTCAAGACAAGAAGCCAAGGGGTCATTAGATCTTTTACCCCAGACAATTTACGGCTTATGTACCACCTACCAGAGCCAAAGGTCATCTACAACAGGCAATTCGTAGAAAAGTTTGCTAAAGAGAACAGTGACCCAGGAGATTGCACCCACGCCTGGTCGGATATGAAGAGAAAATCAAGAAAGATGAAAATGGTATGTACATTACTGCATCTATTTGTCCCCCTTATAGTTTTGTTGCAGCTATGTTATGTAGACTGTTTGACAGACCTGATAGTACCAAGTTCTCCCTAGAGTGGTTGTTGTTAATAGACGCAGTTATTAACGCAACTATTATGAATTGGGCTCAAATCTTTTCAAACAATTTAGTAAAAATAATTATCGAGTATAGAAGGAGAAGAAGTATTGCTTCGAGGGTTTACCCTCCATTTTTTATGAGCGCCTATGTTATGGATGCTATTTGTTTCAGTTCAAAGTTCCCCATCATGGGATGGAAATGGATTGTTCGAAATCCACTCCCCATTCACATGTACCACAAGGTCATGTGGGAATCCAATTTTCAACCACATTTTTTTCAAGATTTTCCATGGATTTATGCTCCCTATTCATAAGCGGCTTTATAATCGAGATGCCCCCAAGTTTTCCCAAGAAGCTGAAGTTGACATCCTCCCAGTGGCTAGATGGTTCAGGGAGGAAACATTTACATATATCAGAGTTTTTGGTAGCATCACCTCCCCCCACATCCTCCATACTATGTTCCAGATAAATTGATGGCTAGGGAGATAGCCGATCAGACAACTAGTGAGGGAGGAATGAGCCATACACTGAAAGAGTCAAAGAAGTCTATTTGGCCTGCATTCCCTGTACAGTGTGGAGAATTTGCACTACACGACCTGGGACACGCATTCAAAGAAGCAGAGAACATGCTATCTATGCAATTACCCAAATTCCATGGACGACAGTACGACCCGTTTGGCACTGTCAAGAATTTCACCACTTTGGTGAAAATAAAAGTATTCACCAATGAGGAGGATGTTTTTGATGATATATTTTTGTAGAAAAACACCTTTGCAAAGGTGAAGCATATCGCACAACTACTTTTTGACCAAGAATATTTGGAAAAGTTTTACAGTTACAGAGAAAGAAGGCTGGCAATGGTCCCATTGGACTAATTGTTAATTGAACCAATAAGTGAGCCTACTCCCAGTGTGACTATAGAAAGTGACTCCAAAGAAAACTCCAAATCTGATTCTGGAGCAGAGTCTCAAGAAAAATCTATCGAGGAATCACAACATTCATCACATAATGGAAAAAGTAGGAGCATCGAGGATACGGCCCAATCTACACAAAAGATAGTTGAAGAAGCTTCAGATAGCAAGCAGGTTGAAATCCCTACTACCTTTGCACAACCGATAAAACCAACAGTAATTGAATTAGAGAAAGAGTGGGATAATTTTAATAAAAGTCTTAATATAGAGGAACATGTGCCAAAGTCGCAAACTCCTCAACAGAAAAAAATCTTTGGAAATAATAGTGGAAGAAACTGCAAAAGAACCAGAAGTAGAGCATATCCCTGTTACCCCCACCTCCGAAATAATTCTGAAGATTGAAGAAATACCCCCTCTGGATGTATTCTATAGCCCACAGCATAATATTGTGGTGAAAAGGCAAAGAAATAAAAGAAAATTGGACTCTATAGCTGCTACTGCCCCTGAAAATGAATTAATGGATGTTCTATGGAAGGACTCGCCTGTCGATCCATCCACCAACTTAACTAGACTGTCACAGTTTGCAGGTGCTTCTGCTACAGCAACCATAGATAAAGCAATAGAAGTCCAAATGTTACTTAGAGAAAAGGAAAATAAAATGACGTCGCTTGAGCAACAATTACAGCAAGTCAAATCCGACCAGTGGGCAGAGATACAGTTGGCCAAGCTTCAACAGGAATTTGCAAATAGAACATCGAATCAGCTTAGCCAAGAAAGAAGCACGGGTATAGGCAATAATTGTTCTACATAAATATGATCCAAAAATTGATCAATTTATTACTGAAGCACTCGGATTTAATTCCCAGTTGACACATTAGGTAGAATTACTGTGCTAGAAGATTTCACACTAGAAATCTTATTGCGAAACAAGTGATAAATTGACAAGTCAATCCATAGAAATGTGACTTGAATATGATGAGATCTTTAAAAAGGTCTCTGATCACATCACCTGGAAAAATACAGAGGAGGGGAGAATAGTCGACCTACCTAAGCTAGAAGAATCACATAAGGAAATTATGTTTGCAAGTTGGGATTCTCGGCTTAAAGAAGCAGAAAAGGCAACAACGCATGCGGCGGAAATAGCAAACATTATCATAGAAAATATCAATGAGAATTTGCATGGTGCCAATCTAGGTGCAGAGTCCATTCCAAGGTTCCTTCCAGATGTGAAACGGCTCGAACAAAAATGGAAACAGGAAGCGGAGGAAAAAGCGGAAGTGATAAGGCAAATGACTAGGCTAGACTAGGAGGCATATTGGCAACATTTGGTCAAGACTCATAGCCAATGGATGACCCTGTGACACCTAACCACTTTTTCCAAGGAAATGGCGCTAGCACTGACCGATGCTATATTCGATGGACAGTTGAAAGCTGAAGTCGGTCGGTATACACAACTGAAGGCTATGGTGGATAATTATGATCTGACGAATCGAATGCAGCATAATTAGTCACCCTTTTTACTTTAATTTTGATTTTATTTTTTTCATAAATTGAGGCAGATCGTTTAAACCTCCTCAAATATTTTTGTAATAATCTATTTTTAGTTTTATAGTTTTAGTATTTAAACCCCTCTCATGCATTTAAAGAGGGGTCCAGAATTTTATTAAAAACTCTCTTCAAACATGCACTTCTATCCCTTTGAGGAAGTTCTGGTGAAATATATGGAACAAGATTTATTTTTATCTGATTTAGCATCTTCTACTAAAATTTCACTTTTGTACTCTTAGATGATGTTGAATGGATTGAATATAGATCAATATTGTTGAAACACATGAGTAGGACGTATTATAAATGGTACTTTTATCTCGTAATCCTTTTTACTTATGTATTAAGCAATAATTTCTTTTTCGAATTATTTATGTATGAAAGTCTGAATTTTGATTATCATTATTGCACTTATGTATGATGATGATCTTTATTTTATGTTGAATATATGAATAACTATTTATGCGATATATTTCTCATAATAGTTTTGGCTAACTTTTTATACAAAATGATTATTGTTAAAACGGATTCACTTCTAATCGTAATTGAATGATCTTTATTACCAATTGCTTTTAGAAATTATTATAGATCTCATACATCAAGTTTATCCTGGGTATATTATGATTAGATAGCTTTTAGAAATTAGAAGTTAAATGCATTTTTGATTGATTAGTTTAGACTAGATTACCGTTAGCTTAAAACGTTACTCTAAAACACATCACAGATCACCCAATTTAGCACAAGCATTAAATAGATTGGGAAATTGGTCGCATTATCCCCAGTCGTAGCCACTACTCCAAATAGAAAAGGAGCTGCCAATCAAGGTCTGGACAGAGTGGTTTTCCCCGAAGTTGAGGCAACGATTTTCGAGGCTTCAACATGTAGGTAGGGAAGGTTTGCAGCTCCATATTCTATAAAGGTTGAGTTGGCCTATTATTAGGGTTTGGAATGGGTTGTGTAGGTAATTGAGTAGTTCAAGGAGGAATAGGGTTTGGTGGCATTTATTGTTGATTTGGATTCATGGGTAGAACAAGTTGTCGTGGACTTGAATTCATAGGTAGTTTTTGTTGACTTGGATTCATGGGTAGAGCAAGTTTTTGTGAATTTGAGTTCATAAGAAGCTTTTGTTGAGGAAATGAAAGTAATAGAGGTGGGTTAAACCCTGACAATAGCTGAGAAATATTTGGAGGATATTGTGTGCAGATTGGGTAAGAAGCTGTTTGGTATGGTTGTGGAGGAATATTCCCATAGGGAGTCTTATCCATGTTTCCAAGCATGTCCTTTTGATGGTTGAGGCCCCCATTGGGAGTAAGGCATTTGAGGGGCCCACTGTGGTTTTGCGAACTACATGGAAGGGTCTTGGAACATGGAGATATTTTGTTTCCTCCATGGTCTCCTAGGAGGATAAGATGGATCTTGTGGTTATGTTCCCCCTTTGTAAATGGATTTCAACCCAGGTAATGATGGGAATTCATTTGTTGGATGTTTATCCATGCAAATTCCACAGACCTCTATGGCATTAAAAGGGAATTATTTTTCAGGATACTTCTTCCTACAATGAGTGAAAAAGATAGCTAAAGCAATGTTTTCCTCTTCTTGTTTCCTCTTACTATTGAGGGTATTTAGCTCGCTACTAATTGTGATAAGGACATAAGTTTTAAGGTTTTCCAATAGATTCCCTAACTCTATTATGGTTACACCACTTGTAGTGGGTTTTCCAACTCAACTTGTAAGTTCTCTTGTGATTTTCGCAGCTTTAGCTTGACTATGGGAGAAAATCTTGCAGTATTCAATAATTTCATAAAATAGTTTTTGATAAACATCGGAAGAACTCATGAGATTAAGTACTTCCATGAAGTCATCATTTACTCCTTTTAGAAAAATGGTTCTAACTGTGGCTAGGTCAAGGGCAACTTGCTTGGTTTTTTGGTAGTTGTAAAGGAACCTTTCTAGGTAGTCTTCTAGGCTTTCTTCTTCGATATGCTACATTTTAAAGATGTCATTCTTGGCATCCCTAGGTTTATAGTAATCCTGGTTTTTTTGGAGAAAGGTTGCTTTCATATCATCCCAAGATGTAATAGTGTGTTCCCCTAGACTCATGAACCATCTTAATGTTGAGTTTTTTAAGGTGGCTGGAAAAAGCTTTAACTTTTGAGCATTATCTGTATAATTATAACTTCTACACAGGATATCAAATTTGAATAAAAATGAATCAATATATTTGGATGAAATACCGTTGAAGTGAGGTAATGATGACAAAGTAATGTTCTTCATAGGGACATTCCTAGTGTTGGGTTGTGTTATATTCTTTCCACGACTAACCAATGTAGTTAACCGGGGGGTTAGAAGGGGCGAGGAGCCCCCCTTTTGTTGCCTCGATTACACAACAGGGGGGTCACAGGGGGGCAGAAGTCCCCCCTATCCGGGGGGTTTGAGGGGGGTAGATAGCCCCCCTCTATAGGGTCCGGGGCAGTGCCCCGGGAAAAAAACATTTGGGCCCTATATTAGGTTGGGCGAACCTACCTATAGTTTTGTGCATGTTTTTCACACATGGTTTTCGGTCCATGGTTTTGGACGCGATGGTTTTTCAGACCATGGTATTGGATGCTTTGGCACGTATAAATATCATGTATTGTAACATTGAAAGGAATATAATGAAAAATAAATCTGGTAGTCTCAGTTTTGGGACACAAGGGAAAATATCTTTGTGTATGTGTTTTATGTGTTATGTTCTTGCATTGTTTATTTTTTGTGTTTTAGAATTCGTATGCAGGGAATTTCTGTACGGGGTTAAAACCTACACCTAGTAATGTCCAAAATTGAAAATTCAAATGTTTCTAGCTCATTGTTGGCTTCATTATTTTCTGGATTGTCTACTTTGCCTTCTCCTTCCATTCTTTGTTCCCACAACTTAGAATTTGTGGAAGTAGGAGATGCCTCTCTTTCAGGAGATAATGGTTCAGACACTGGGTTATCTACAATGTTCCAAGGTACTATCTCCAATGTAGTTTGAACTTCTTATGCTACTATTTTTGTTTCTAATCCAAGTTGCTTTACTGATGTCTCCTCTGTTGCTGCCACCAGAATTTTCTCCTCTAGAGTTTTTCTTGCATAGCGATTAGAAGAATTAGTTCAATTAATAATTTTGGGACCATATAGGTTTTCTAGGCTTTTTTATGAAACAAACCTACCTTTCCTATCTTTAATTCTTCTCATTAAATGGAAACATCAAACTTTTAACTACTTACCAAAGGAGAGGACAACTTAACTTTGGAGTAACCCCACTATAGTGGATGTGTGGCTCTTCACTCACATCTTACTGTCTTCTCTTCTCCCTTAGGTCATCCTCAATGTTTCTCAAAATCCATAAAAATAAAAAAATAGAAATCATTACCTATTACTATTTACAGCTCGCCGGCAATGGCGCCAAAAATGTTGGGGCAATTATATGAATGATATATCACCACAATATGAAATTATCAACTAGGGATAATAGATAAGTTCCTATGTCTGATGAGTATAGCCTAGATAGAAAGAATTCAAAACCAATACTAACTTCTTCACACAATTTAAAGATCAGAAAGCAAAACTCATAAAAAAAATATTAACAATATTGTGAGCTAAATTTTCTTGCTCAAGTAACAATCCTATCCATTTACAAGCTCATGAAACATAAATATGGATCTAACTTTGTTTTCCTGTAGCAACTGATCTCAATCACTATACTAGAATCAATTCACTGCATTCAAACATTAACAAACCAACCATGGCTAGTCCTAAAAGAAACTTTACATTCTAGTACAGGAAATGTATGACAAGAGCCTTCACTAATAGCACATGTAGGTGAATGGTGAGATATATGATCTTAGCTTCCCTATTCTTCAAAATAGAAATCAACAATTTAATGTGCAGCTTAAGAAATAAATTTTGCATTCATAAAACTAATGAACTGTCACTCATAAATTAATTACATGAAACAGGACTGAGATCACATCAAACACTTAACACTACATAAACAAAACTATATGCATAATAGCTATAATAATAACTTGCCTTGATGGCTTCGGCGGGCCCTTGTCGAGCTACCAAGGAAAGCTTGAAGAACTTACAAAACTAATAAATCTACTAACACATCAAATTCATCAATTGTTGCTCATATTATTGATTTCAAAAGAAAATATTACAGAATCAAGTCTCCAACATAACAATAAAGTTAAAACTCTATCTCCAACTAGCTACAATTGTTTGTCTCACTCTATCTTACTTATTGTCTCTCTCTTACTAGCTAAATCCTATCATCTACGGGCCTTATCTTATAGAAGAATGGTCGTTACATTCAATGTTAACATATGTGATCAAATCATTACAAAATATTACAGTTTATCTCATTTTACATATTCGGCTTCATCCTCATGACACGAAGTCCATGAGTGATGATGCATATCATCTCATTTTACTGTAACAAGATGATGCCTTTGACCAACAATTTCCTCGACCTCATCGAAGAGATTTCGCTCAACCACTGAACCTGGAAAGTAGGGTCTGGTACTGGAATAATACAATCAATGCATGTGGTACCGGATTAACACAGGTGTTGAATCACAAGTATCGGATGAACACAAGTGTCGAATCATTGTTGTTGGTGCCAGATGAGCACAGGTCCATGGGTGAACACAGGTAAGCAGGAACACAGGTAACTATTGTTGGGACGCATGAGTACCAAATTGATAGCGCTAGTACCGAATGAGTAGGAACATGGTCTAAACATCTATGTGAGCCAATCCAATTAATTAGAGAGTATAAAGAATCAATCATTCTATTTCTACTACAAGAAAACATAAAAATCACACTTTAAAATATAAATTACCTCATAGATACATAAGGAGGCTAAAAGGTATATTCTGGCAACAGATAGGCAAGTAGTACATACGTTTGAGGTGAAATTGGTCAAAAAATAGAGGACAATATAAGGTATCATAGCCATCAAAAAGGAGAATCAACAGCCATCAACCTCTAGAGATCATGTTAATGATAAACCATCACCTGTTGATAGTAAGGTCCACGAGAAAAAGGGTAAAGTTAAGTTTCCATGTAGGATAGTTGAAGGGAATCATTCTAAGTCACCTTTGTCCTTTTATGGATGAAGCCTCAAAAGTGTTGGACAACCTTATAGCTTCTTAGCCATGATTTCTAGTTGGTTACCGAAAGCTTTCTCCCAATCCTCCACGAGTTGATGAAGTGATTGATCAGAATTTGTCTCCATTCAATCCCACTCTCTTTGAATGTGAATCCCATGAGTCTATTCTCGACCAACCATCAGTGTATAATATGGTTGACTTGACTCCACCTTCAGTTGAACGTACCTTTCCCGCAGAGAGTGAGTTTCATACCACTCGAGTTCTTCTCATTTCTTCATATTCTAATGAACTGGGGGAAATCCACCCATTCCCACAGCATAGGGGATAAATCCTCCCATTCCCAGGGAACGAGGGGGAAATCCTCCCATTCACATAACATGGGGAGCATTTCTCCCATTCCCATAACACAAGGGGGTAGTTCTTTCGTTCCCACCACACCCCCTCCAAGAAGAATGGTCACTTCCTTTGATTGGAGTTGACTGGCACAATGTCGTCTTCCTCCTTATGTGCCCTTCCATATCATAGTACAGGATTATAATATAGTTGTAGCTAGAACATTCATATACGAAGGCATGTTTGTTAGTATTTTTTCCTCAACTTCTTTACAAGCTTTTGGTTCCCTGCATTACCCAAAATATATTGGCCTTTAATAGAGAAACTAGTCTACCTTTAAGGATCCTTCCTCAGTTTCCTATTACTTTAGGAGGAAATATTATCTATATCGATGTGATGGTCGTCCAAGGCCCTTTGGATTTTAATTTTCTCCTTGGGTGTGACTCTTCACTCTTTCGTGTGATGTGTTTCCTGCGTGAAGGAAGAATCGTGACCTTTGACCAACTTTCATTTGTTGGTCCTAATTTGACTCCCAATCACAAACATTCCTAAGCAATCCTTATATGCAAGTGGTATCTCCCCTGCCACAAGTAAATTATGTGGCAACCTGTCCCATGCCCGTTCTTACTGATGAAGATGACCTAGATCCAGTAGTTGATCTAGTGAATCATTTATTAGGGGAATTAGAACATAATATTTCCATTAGATATCTTGATATGTATCCCTTCCATAGCATTGTTCTTCAATCTTATGAGAACCTCTTGGAATCCATGGCCTCATGTAGGTCATGTTCAAAGCATCAGAGAAGGGTTCCTTGTCTTGTGTCAAGCTTGTTAAAAAATGAAACAGGGTGTCAGAGCAAAGTTCCTTTTCTTGTGTCAAGATCCTTAAAAAATGAAACAAGGTGCTAGAGCAAAGTTCCTTTTCTTATGTCAAGCTCATTAAAAAGTGAAACAAGGTCCCTTGAGCATAGTTCTTTTGCTGTGTCAATCTCGTTAAAAATGAAACATATCTCCCTCTAATTCGAGTCTTTTGGTTAGATCTTGTAAAATTCCCGGTCGAGTCTTTCACTTGATCTCATAAATGAACCTTCATTCCATCCACCCATTAGTAACCAGTAGTCTACTTAGGTGCATGAAATGAATATTAGGGTGCATGTACCTCGAATTGGGTTATTATGTTGGGGGCATGCACCTCGAATTGAGTTATTATGTTTGGGGCATGTAAACTAATGTCAAGCATAGTTTTTATCTGTTTCAAGCTTGTGTAAAAATGAAACCAATTTCAAGCATAGTTTCCCATGTTTCAAGCTTGTATAAAAATGAAACCATTCTCCTATCCCACGTTATTTCCATCTTTATGAGCCTATTTTTTCTAGATGAGCCTTGGTTTTCTCATTCCATCATCACCATCTACTTGTCTGATCATACATTGTCACTTGGTTTTTACCCTTTCCTTAGGAATAGATACGATAAGTAGTCTTATTATCTTGCCTCTTGACATCTTTGTGTTTTGAGTAGTTCCATCATGACCAGAACTAGTTGTTTCCCTTTTTATCACTCGTTCCTCTAGGCAGAGTCCTCTTTGAGATCTTTTCAGACTCCCTAAATATGAAAATATTATCGAACACTTGTATTTTCGAACTCGTTAAAGTAAATGAAAAGACGTCTACTCAGTATAAGTTTAACATTTTTCCGGACTGGGATAGACTACTTACAAAAAATGAATACCTTAGTCGAACATAGAGGTTCTCCTAAGTATCGTTTTCTCCCTTTTCGGACTTAAGAGGCAGTTCTACGAAAAGGAAACTTTGGAGTTTTATTTTTCTCCCTTTTTTCAAACTCTCTAAACATGAAAACAAAGTCAAGTTACACCTTTACTAGACTCGTAAAAACATCAAACAGTGATGGACTCGTCAAACATAATGAGAATGAACCACTCCTTCTTAGGGTTTGTGAAAAATACTCAGAGGGATTCATCCTAAGGATGAACTTATAGATCAAGCATATTTTATCCTCCGCAAAATTGTCAAAAGCAAAGAGGCACTGATTAGAAATGGTTGAGGAAATTAGGAAAATTAGGTACTTAACCTAATAATGATAGTGAGTCACTCTTGAACATGACACACTTCCACTTCATCTCTGTGAGTGTTGAGTTGGGAAATATGCTTGCCTCTTTGGTTCATCACACCATATATAAATCCTCCATAATTAGTTTTGAGTCAATGCTGCCAACTCCATAAAGTGTCATTGGTATGTTCAAGAGAAGTTCTTCAGTTGATATCTTCTATTATACTCTTAAGCCTTCGCTTCATTTTTGTCATTCCTGAACCATCTCCACATCAGCATCATTCTGTCTCAAATCTTAATACTGGTTTTGTGTCATTGATGGGCGATACATCAAGTCCCTCCTATGATGGGTTGCTTCCTATTGACATTAGCACATTATCCAGGAAGTTGACTTCAAAACTGATACCTTGGATCTTGCATACATCAGTGGCAGGTTTCCTCACTTTTGGTGACATGTTTACCTCACTGGCCTCTGAACGGAAGATTTTGTGTGGTGTTCGACTTCAACTCATCTATTCACACCATATGGATTGTATGGTGGTACCTTGAGATTCATTATCATCATCGGTGGTTTCTCTCACATATGTTAATGTCTTACATCATTGGCTAGTAATGAGATGGTGTCTACCATGTTCGACTTTAGCTCATTTAATCACATGGTTAGACTCGTACTATTGAATGATCAAGTGAATGAGATAGAAGACCCGAAATCTAGTTAAATCCAATTGAGCTACATTTTTAGGATTCATACCATATCACAGAGTATGATGGTTATGATCATATAGAAGATTATCCAAGCATGGGTCCACATTTTTTCATCAGTGGATGAAACTTGTTTATCATTGTACATGTAATATGGCTTACATGTTGAGTATGGGTATGCCTTCCTCAGTAGTGATATCATGATAAAAAAAAATGTATTATAATAGATGATGATCTCGACCAATTGTTCTTGATTCGTACTTTTCACAAGGTAAAGCACTTCAATCCTCAACCATTACTTCTAACTTTTTACTTTAGGGGGGGAATATATTACAGGCCATTTAGTCACATTTGTTCAATAAGATTGCAAACCGGATCAATCAACATCCTTGAACATTTTTTCATAATCCCTTCACAAAGCCCTAAGCATCACTTCTACAAAAAGTCTGAGTTTATGGGACAAATTGCTCAAAAACATTGCTTTTAGACCTAACGAACCTTGCATGCTTGACCACCTGTGCTCAGCGCATGTTTCATACCTAGGCACCAATGTTGGTCAGCGCATGTTTCTCCCTTCTATAGGTGTGTGGATTCTAGGAATTTGGGAAAAATAAAAAATACCTCAGAAGCTTCCTCTTATAAAAGCTTCCAAGGTAGTTTTAACTATTTACCATGGATAGAGAGCTTGAATTCCTATCTAATCCTATCTTTGAGACTTCGTCTCTTGTCCCTTAAGCTAATTCTTCCATCATATGTGGATCTTGATCCCATAATGGTAAATCCTAAACTACCACATTCATTCTATAAATTTATTACCTCCCATAAGGTCTCGGTTGGATTTTCAAGATTAATAGTGCCCTCATGTTGTTGCTTTCAACCTAAAGGAGTCACCACATTCATGCATTAGGGTTGGTGTTTAGGTGTGCTTTGTGACAAGGAAGGACAAGTCAACTTGGGGAGACATATACAAGATCAACTTCTATTTATGGCTGTAAATACTCTCCTATATTTATCAATACAAAGAGCATATTGTTTTCCTATATTTTTGTGTTATGTTTGCACTTATGTATTTAAATGCCATGTTGATTCATTGAATAGAGATTTTAGATTATGCTACATGGATTGTGGTTCCTTCTCATGTCCTATTTGTGTGTGCAGTTCTAATTATACCACTTGGAGCTAGACTTGGAGCTTACAAGCAAGGAGGAAAGGAAGGCTTGCTTCAGATTCCAAGTAGGCTTCTTTCCCATCCTCTAATTTCTCTAAGGGAAACTTGAACCTTTTTATCTTCTATTGTTCTGGATCATACCACTAGATCTAGGGAATTCACCTTTGTCCGCTATTCTGAAAATTCGACATAACACACATGCTTAACTGAACTCCAAGTCTTCTAACTCAAATTTACTAAGTAAACTAAGTGACACAAACCATGTCACACTAGTTAACTACCTCCAAGTTGTTCTGCTGATGTGGAAATTTGATTTACTCAATTTGACTAAGGCTAAAGTCAAAGTGAGCCTTTCTTGCAACATTTTTTCAACATCCTTTTTCCTTCTTTCTCCAAATCCACAAGACTTCTAGGGTGCTCCAAGAATGATCTGAGTGTGCAAGAGTATGAGAGAATGAGAGAATGAAAATCATATCTCTAAAACTGAAGTGACAAAAATTATGAACTAATCCTCAGAAGCCTTTTTATCATTGAGAGCTTTGTTTTCTTCATTTTCCTTCATTTTTTGTCTAATTTCCCTTGCATGCAAATTTGTGTCTCTTCACCTTCGTTTCCTCTTATTTTCCTTATTTTCATAAAAAAATGTAAATTATTGCCTATTTTCCTTTACCAATTTCCATAGCCATTAAATAATTGCAAGTGATTCCCACTACAATATGTTTCCCAACATTCACATTGGAATATGTGTCCCATTATCTTGGTCTTATTTTAATTACATAGAAAATCAACCAAGGGTTGTTACAAACCACTCATCCTTAAGGGAACATCATCCTCATTGTTCTATGACACCTATGACAAAAAAACCACTAAAAACAAAATATAATGCCCATGGAGCTTTATAACACAACTAATTGTGGTATTTACAACATATGTGTGTGTGTGTGTGTGTGTGTGTGTGTGTTAGGTCCCTATACTACTACTGTATTCCCCTTATTGTTATTGTAGCCCCTATTGTTACTTTTGTGCCCATGTATACCCCATGTTGTCATTATTGTGCCCCATAGAAGCCCACTATTGTTATTGTTGTGGCCTTACATTATTATTGTTATTCAGGCTCTGATTATATTGTGACCAGTTAGACTCCTATATATACCAAGGAGGTCTTATCATTTGTATCATACAAGAATTGTTGATTTATGTGATGTAAAGGACGTTTATCCCTTGAAGATTCTATTTATCAAGTAGTTCAACTATATTTTCTTCTATTTTGTGAGCTAGTTTCATAACATTTGGTATCAGAGCTTTGGATTTTGGGGTTTCGTTTCTTCAAGCAATCCATCTTGGAATTTTTGCTATATTTTTATACGAGGCTTCAAAAGCTAAAATTGTAACCATGTGGAGCCGAAATATTGTTGAACTTCCTGTACTAATTTTAGATCTTAGTTCCCTATATTTTTGGAGATATGATATGAGGAAGCTAGGGTTTTTGCAGCCTCCAGAATTCAATCTCTAAAAGGTGACCTAGACAAAATCATCATAAGTTTTTCTCCTGAGCATTCAATTTCAATTTCATAAAAATTTGTTGAAATTACACAGACTGTAATTTTTAGGGTATCATTTTCAGGGTCGAAGGTCAAAACAGTGACATGTGGCACTTTGTACAAGTTCGCTCTACTAAACTAGTCTATAATCAGGTCATCGTGAGATATTTTGGCATAAATTTTTCTCAAAGAATCAAATATCAGTCTTAATTATAGGGTTGTAAAGAAGACTTATAGGGCTACCATAAGATGAAATTTCAAACCTTGGAGATCTAATATTACAGAGATACAAAAATTTCAATATTGAGCTCTAAAAAAGAAAGAAAAAGGTGTGTATTTGTCTTAAATTTTGCATAACTTTTGGTTGAAAAATCAGCGTGAAGTGACTTAAAGGGCATAGTAAAGTGTAGATATCATTGTTTGATTCCAAAATTCCTCAAAACAAAAAAAATGGGTACACCTAGTAAGAAACCAGAAAGCTCTTCTATGACGCATGAAGAAGAGGAGGAAATGCAACATGATATATCAAAATTACGTGACCAAGTGCAACAAATTTCGCTCTCACAAAGAGTAACCAAAAATTAAATGGGAGCTAAGATGGATGGTTTGAAGAATGGTTTAAAAGTAGACATGAAAGGTTTCAAAGATCGATTAAAATCTTACATGGAAGGTTTGAAGGAAGGTTTGACAAAGTTGCTACAAAAAATTCTTCCTAATGGCAAAAAGGTATTCCATGAAACTCATGATTAGGGAAAAAGGAATATGAATTGCAATTTTAGAGACTCCAATGTTGGTTTTAAGAACCACCACATTCCAAATATCAATATCAGGAATTTTGATGACAAGGATCCAGTAACATGGATACTATAAATGGAGCAATAATTTGATCTCCATTATGTGCAACACACACAAAAGGTACGCATTTCATATTTATATTTAGAACCTAATCAATTTGTATAGTTTCGATAGATTTGTTCTCGTAAACCACTTTTCACTTGGTCAATTTTTACAAAGGAAATGATAGCACATTATGAGGATATAACAAGCAACACCTTCTTTAGCCAACTGATAAATCTCAAATAAAAGGGTTCAATGGCAGAGCACATTGAGGATTTCCAAAAATTGAATATCAGAATAACTGATATTCTAGAGGAGCATAGGATTGATGTGTTCATAGGGACATTGAAGAATAACATCCAACATGAGGTTCGCCTTTGGGAACCTGATTCATTGGAGAAGGCTTTCAAGGTGGCAAGAAAAGTTGAAAGCAAAATTATGGCAACAAGGAAGTCTACCACTCAAAACTATAGAGATGGGAGTGTTCTTGCTCCTATCCTTCCACAACCTACAAGGTTGACACCACAATAATTGGAGGAAAAAGGAGAAAAAATGCTTTGTTACAGTTGTGATAGAAAATACACTAAAGGTCATAAGTGTGCTGAGAAGCAATTATTGTACATAGATTGTGAAGAGGAAGAAAAGGAACAAGAAACATCAAAAGAGGAGGATATATAGACGTGGAACCACCCCTAGAAAAATAAGAAATGAATCCTACCATATCTTATAATGCATTGGCAAGAATTACCACTCCTCAAACTCTAAATATAAAAGGATATATTAGGAAGAAAAAGGTAATAGTGTTGATTGATTCAGGTAGGTCAAGTGATGGTTGCAAATGGAGGAACTATAAATTGCTCTATAAAGTGCCATAATACCAAGCTAACTAAAGGCTAATATGTATGGAATAGTCCAATTATTTCCATTCCAATGGGTGGTGTTGATGTTGTACTAGGAGTCCAATGGTTACAATCTTTGGGGACGATAGCTTTTAATTTTCAAAACTTTTCTTGAATTTTTTTTGGGAAGGAAAGAAATTTGAATTAAGGGGTATCATAGGGAAACTAGGAAATATAATCAACTCTAATGGCATGAAAAATCTTTTGAAAAGCACAATGGGGCGTAATTGCACAATTGCATTCACTAGAGGTTCAAACACTGAAATCATTTATTTCTCCAGATCTCCAAAATGCCTTGGACAATCATTCCAAAGTATTCAAGACTCCCAAAGGACTCCCACCTATTTGTTATCATGATCATGCTATTAATTTGATTCCAAGAAGTGTTCCTCCAAACATCAGAACTAACATATATCCATATGCCCAAAAGAGTGAAGTTAAACATATGGTTGTAAAAATGCTAGAGCCTGATATAATTCAGCCTAGCTAATTTCTTTCTCTGCTCCAATAGTATTGGTGCATAAGGAGGATGAATCATGGTGTATGTGTCTGGATTATAGGGAGCTCAACAATATCACTATTAAAGAGAAATTTCCCATTCCGTCATTGATGAATTATTGGATGAGTTACATGGAGCAATTTACTTCACCAAGTTGGATCTTCATTCAAGATATCATCAAAATAGAATGAAGACTGAAGACATTCTGAAAACAAAATTCAGAACTCATGAGGGTCATTATGATTTTTTGGTCATGCCCTTTGGCCTTACTAATACACCTTCCACATTTCAAGGTTTAATGAATTCCATTTTCAAACCCTTTCTTAGAAAATTTGTGTTAATATTTTTTGATGATATACTAATCTACAACAAGTCTTCGAAGAATCATGTTCAACATGTTGATAGGGTGCTTAAACTATTGGAGGATAAATAATTATATGCAAAAACCTCGAAATATTTCTTTGGAGTACATGATGTGGAATATTTGGGTCATATTGTATCTCATGAGGGTGTTAAGGTATACCCTAACAAAATTAAATCCATTAAAGAATGGAAAATCCCCACAAGCCAAAAAGAAACTTCGAGGATTTCTCAGGTTGATAGGGTATTATCGCAAGTTGGTTAAGAATTATGGGAGAATAAAAGCACCTCTAACAACATTACACTAAAAATATGCATTTTCTTGGACTCCAGAAGGAACTAAGGCCTTTGAACATCTTAAAGAGGCAATGTACCAAGCATTGATCTTAGTAATGCCAGACTTCACAAAAACCTTTATTGTGGAATGTGATGCCCTAGGAAATGGAATTGGTGTTGTTTTAATGCAAGAAGGAAGACCCATTATTTTGAAAGTCATTCAATCAAAGGAAAATATTTACACAACCCTATTTGTGAGAAGGAAATGTTGGCAATACTACATGCACTAAAGCAATGGCGACCTTACCTAATGAGAAGACACGTCAAGGTAAAAACAGATCATGATAGCCTTACACTTTTTGGAACAAATATTATCTTGAGAAGAGTAGAAAAAATGGGTCATAAAGATGTTGAGTTGTGACTTTGAAATCATCTACACAAAAGGGAAGAAAAATGTTGTTTCATATGCACTCTCATGAAAGGATGATGATGTGCAAGCATTGTTTTGTGCCATTTAAATTATCCAAGTTGATTCGATAACAAAGCAAGGGATGAATGGAAGAATGACAAAGAGGTATGGATACTCATTCAAAATTTATAGAAAGATCCCAGTACATATGATACATTTAGCTGGATAAATGATTCATTATGGTGTAAATACCACTTATATCTTTGCAATAATTCCCAACTCAAGCAAAATATTCTTTTGGAATTGCATACCCCCCCTTAAGAGGGCACTCGGGATTTTTTTAAACTTGCCATAGGGTCAAGAAGGATTTTTTTTTGGGATGGCCTTAAATGTGATATTTAGAAGTTTGTGGTAGTATGTATGGTTTTCCAACAAAATAAAGATGAGACAATTAAGACCCTAGGTCTGTTACAACCTTTAGTCATTTCCAAGTCAGCGTTGGGATGAGGTCTCAATGGATTTTATCACGGGTTTACCCAAGTATGAAGCAAAGAGTGTCATCATGGTGGTAGTTGATATACTTACCAAGTATGCACACTTTTGTGCATTATCTCATCCTTTTAAATCCAATATAGTTGCTATTGCATTTATGGAAACAATTCAAAAGCTATATGGAAACCCAAAGATTATTGTAAGTGACAGAGATTCCATTTTCACTGGAAATTTTTGGACAGAATTATTTTCTTGTCTTGGTACTCAATTAGCTCATAGCTCATCTTATCATCCTCAATCTGACAGGAAAAATGAGATAGTGAACAAATGTTTGGAAGGATGTCATCATTGCTTTGTATCTGATAAACAAACACAATGGGTCAAGTGGTTACCTCTAGCTAAATAGTTGTATAACACTTCCTTCCATACTATAGAAAAAATGACCCCATTTATGGCACTTTATGGATATCATCCACCATCCATCACATCATATTTAAGAGAAATTTGAAGGTTCAAGTAGTCTAAGATCACATCGAGCATTGACAAAAAGTCCTCCAACTCTTAAAGGATAACCTCACTCTAGCACAGAATCAAATGAAACAATAGGCAGATCAACATTGAAATGAAATAAGTTTTTATGTAGGTGATTGGGTGTTTTTATGGCTACAACCATACAAGAAAATGCCCCTAAAGCAAGCTAAGAAAGATAATAAATCATCACCCAAGTACTATGGTCCTTACAAGGTGTTGCAAAAGATTGGTACTATGGCATACAAATTGAAGTTGCCTGCGTCTTCCCAAGTACACCCAGTTTTCTATGTTTCATGTTTAAATAAGGTTATCGATGAAAATCTCCCAGTTCAAACAATGTTTCCAAAACTTGATAAAGGAGGAAAAATCATATTTCAGCCTGGAGTAGTCACAAAAACAAGAACCTGACAGCTACGAAATCGATTAATTTCAGATATCTCATTAAGTGGAAGAACTTACCTATTGAATATTCCACATGGGAGGATGAGAATTTTATATAGAAGCATCTAGAACTACTCAATCATTAAGGACAACACTTTTTTGAAGGAGAGGGGCATGTTAGATCCCTATACTACTAGTTGATTCCCCTTACTGTTATTGTTAGTGTATCCCCTAGTGTTATTGGTGTGCCCATGTATCCCCCATGTTGTTATTGTTGTGCCCCATAGAAGCCCACTATTATTGTTGTTGTGCCCTTACATTATTATTGTTATGTAGGCTCTGATTATATTGTGACCCCTTAAACTCCTATATATACCAAGGAGGTCTTATCATTTGTATCATCCAATAATTGTTCATTTATGTGATGTAAAGGAGGTTTCCCCCTCGAAGAGGTTATTTCTCAAGTCGTTCATCTATATTTTCTTCTATTTTGTGAACTAGTTTCATATATATATATATATA
>APFE030738288.1:72638-92997 GCA_000404065.3 Pinus taeda | reverse complement strand
TGTATTTTTGAATAAAATTCTGGGAAGGAATGAAGAAATTAGGACTTTCAATGAAGTAGATCTTTTCAGTTAGGAGAGACAAAATTAACAATAATTTTAGTGTAAAACAAAGATGTCATTATTTATGAAAAGGTGGAGAATAAGTGTTTGTAACAAAATACAATGTGTATTGCTATTATGTTGACAAAAGGAAAACATCACCTACAAAGGAATCTTGTAGCCTTATGAAAATTTTGTTGCTAGTTTGCCATGACAACTAAGGTAGGCAAAAGAAAAGTAATGGTGATGGGTGCTTAGAATCTGGGGATTTCTTGCATATTAAAGGACGAAAATTAGAGATAACTTCTTTTTATAATTACTTGGGCTTGGAAAATGACTTTATAGCTATAACTATAACTTTCTTTGGTATAGAGAAATATGTAATAATATGAGTGAAAACTCCTTAATCTATATAAATTAAATGTGAAAAAATTCACTTGTGAAGTTGAAATTAAAAATGCTTTAATTTAGAACAATGGAGAAAAATTAGCATTATACAATTGTCTTGTTTTGTTTCCCCGTGTATCAAAAAAGTCTTCAAAGAAAGTTGAGAAAGTTCCCAAATGATTCTAAAGAACCAATTGTAAAGGTGCATACCCATTACTATATTGTATTAGTAAAAATATTTCGTTTACCATTGGTGAGAGAATTAGAAATCATTTAGTCAAGATAAAGAATACAAGCATAAAGAGGTTACATATAATGCACATTGGAACATAATATAAATGTTGGTTCTATGGCCATGGCTTTGGAATAAAAATGGGATTTGAAGAGATAAATATGTCCAATGCAACATTTTTTTTTTTTCTACGTAAAGGCTAATCTATATTAAGGAGAGAAAATATTTACAAGAATTACATCATTCGAGAGGGGCGTTGCCCAGCCCTCTAGCATAAGCAACTGAGACTGACTATCTATCCAGCTATACCCTGTTAACATATATTGTCCCTGATGTAATGCTTGGACAGAGAGAATGTGAAAACCTGACTCTTGGATAGCCATACAAAAAGCAAAAAAACAATCAGACTCTTTGAAGCCTGTCGACTCTACCAATGACTCTGGAATTACATAGACAAGCCTTCGAATGAAGGGCAGAAAGAGAACTAGTATCGACCCATCTGATAGACAAAAATACATTGATTTATCTTGGCAAAAACCTGGATATAGAGCAACCGTGGAGACTCAAAACGGGCGATTTGGATCCTCCGGAGGCGACGGATGCTGCGGGCTTGACGTATCCAGGCAATTCGCCATTTCCTCATCCCATTGCAACTGTTCCTCAAGGCGCAGGTGAGTTGCGCTGTGGACTTCCTCGCTCACTTGAGTAGTCTGAACCGGAGGCAGAGCATCCTGCTCCAGAGCGTCAGCGATTAAGTTCTCCTGCACTTGGGTTTGTTGATGCTGAGGCGGCGGGGCTATAGCAGATAGAGGACGGAGCATACGGAAGATCCTTCCCTCCATGTCTCCCAACAAAATTTCACTAGACTGTAATTCTGCAGGAACCTGAGAAGAGGGGGAATTTTCTTCAGGTGCTGCCTCTGAGAGATAAATTGACATATTCACAATTATGTCTGAATGCAGGAGCCTTCCAGGGATTCTAAGGCGAATGGGCAGGTAGGAGTCCGGTGACATCAGGAAGTCCTGCTCAGAGGACGAGGATGAATTCGTCACTGTCGCCCTGGGGATGAAGGAATTCACCTCCTCGCCTTCAGAAGCAAGGCGAGTGCCAACTCTCCCACCACGATGCGGTAAACCTCTGCTGCGAACCATGGCAATTAGCTTGCGGGTAATAAGGTTAGGCTTCTCCACCCTGAGGCGTTCAAAATGGAAAATAACAGTCCCGACTCCAGAGCCTTGTGAGGTTCTGAGCGACATGGCTTTGTCCATAAATATCCAAGCCATTACTTTCAGCACGTACTGGCTTGAATCGTCCGGCAGGTGATACATTAAGGACGAAGAGTGAATGAAGTCTGAGGTTGGCGGCGAGAGTTTAAGAGTGAACATAAATGCGTCCTCGGTTGTGGAGAAGCCATCTGCCCAACTCAACCCCGCGTGGCCAGCGGTTAGAGCGTTACCTTGCTTGCTCAACACCCGCATCCAGGTTGTCCTCCTTGCTGATTTGAATGTCATGGTTTAGGATATTCTGAAAGGTTTTAAGTTCTGTATCTGAGGCAGATTCCTGCAGAGACCCTTCAAAGTATTCTTCTCCTCTGTTCACCCCTAAATTTGCTAGAAAATCAGCAGCTTTATTTCCTTCTCTCCTGATATGTTTGAAATCTAGTGCATTATGATTCAGGATCCAAGTTTGGAGCTTCTCAAGTCTGGTAGCTAACCTCCAACTGTTACTCACCTGCTGGACCTCCCTGCCTTGTTGAATTTTTATGATCATGTTTATTATTATCTGTGAGTCCCCTTCCACTATGAGAGGGGTTATCCTTTGAGTATGTGCGATCTTGAGACCTCTCCAGAGTCCCTCCAATTCTGTTGCATTGTTGGTGTTCCAGCCTATTGATCCGTAATAGGTAATCAGGGGCTGGCCTTGAGAATTTCTTATCACGCCTCCGTATCCTGTATTACCAGGGTTTCCTTTGGAAGCGCCATCGAAGTTGAGCATATAAGTGTTCAAAGGAGGAGGTGTCCATTTGGAAGGGGAACTTTGATGTATGACTGCATTGACCTGGGAAAGCTGGTGGGATTGAAGATTTATTTGCCAGTTACTCCAAATATTTTGTTCTTGTGGATTGGTGGGATAGTCTTCGGCAGCCCAGTGCTGGATCGCTAGAGTTTCTTGTATGTTGTTGAGGATGATCTTCCAGACTTCTTCGACTGATGTTTTTTGATCCCTGAAAATCCGTCTATTCCTCTCCTTCCATATGTTCCACATCACTATACCTGGAGCAATTTGCCAAAGTGTGTTAAGGATTTTACTTTGGTAAGGCGATTGGGACCATGTGCGGATTGTATTGGTTATATCTCCCTGCACTCTACCATCTTTGCGGCTTCTGAAGACAACCTTTTCCCAAATGTGTCTGCTTAAAGGACAGTTTAGCATCAGGTGAACCGCGGTTTCCTCTTCTTGTTTGCAATTTACACATATAGATGGACCTGCAAATTTCCTCTTTCTCAAATTGTCCCATGTCAGTATTCTGTTATGAGCCAAGAGCCATAAGAATGTTGATATTTTTGGCCAGATGGGCGGCTGCCATATTTTCTCCCAAACCTTATCCTTGTTAAATCTGTTATTTAGAAGAAGTCTGTAAGCCTCCTTAGCAGTGAATATCCCTTTCTCTTCATATCCCCACCGTAATTTGTCCTTCCCTGCCTCCTTGAGGATTTTTCTATTTTTTAATTCCGCTGAGAGCAAGGATTGGATGGCGTCCGTGCTATTTGGTATAATTTGATTGATATGTTTCCATTCCCTGTGATCTGCGTTGGATTGGACATTCCAGAAGTTATTGATCGTTGCCATGTGGTCCATTTCCTGATCTTGGATGTTTTGGGTGAGCGTGCTTAAGGCTGGCATTTGTTGCCATGAATCAGTCCAAAATCGTGCACTGCTGCCTTCTTTGACCTCCCAGAAACTGTGGTTTTGAAGTAATTCTCTGTGCTTTATAGCCGAATTCCACATTGTTGAACCCTTACTTGTTTCCGTCATTCTTATTATTTCATCCCGTGGCAAATTACTAGCATATTTAGCATGCCATAGTCTGGCCCAAGGAGTGTCTGGGTAGGTTAACCATTTCCACCAGATTTTCGCTCCCATAATTGCATTACTGTGTTCTGGATCCCTGAGTCCTATGCCCCCTGTTATTTTTGGAGTGCAGACTTTCTCCCATTTTACAAGAGCCCATTTCTTGTTAGGTCCTGACTTGCCCCAAAGGAAATTACGTTGAAGTTGTCTAATTGCTTTCAATACCCCTTTTGGCGCTGTCATTAATGAAAAAAGATAGATCGGCATGGACTGAAGCACCGCTTTAATCAGCACCATTCTGCTTGCCATGTTCAGGGCTCTGTGAGTCCATTGGAATAGTTTTGTCTCCAGCTTTTCGAGGAGGATGGTCCAGGTTGAGTGCTTTAGCGCTGAGGCGATTAGGGGTGCTCCCAGATACTTAGATGGCAGTGCTTCTACAGAAAAGCCTATGATGCGCACTATCGCCCTTTGAGTGATGGGGGGAGTGTTGAAAAAGAAGATTTGGGATTTCGATTTGTTTATTAGGGCTCCAGAGGCTTTGGAAAAAGTTTCAAGAATGGAGATCAGAGAACGGGCTTCTTGCACTGAGGAATGGCCAAAGAGCATGTTGTCATCGACGAACTGTTGATGGGAGGTGGTGGGAGTTTGATGGAGAGAAAGGCCTTTGAGATGTCCCTCTGAGATAGCTGCTTTTAGGCTTCGGCCTAAACCTTCCGCCATGATGACAAATAAAAAGGGAGAAAGGGGGTCTCCTTGGCGAATGCCTCTGGAGGGACGAAAAGTGGCGGATGGAATACCATTGACAAGAATAGAGTAGAAAGTGGATGATATGAGATTGCTTATCCATCTAATCCAAGCAGCATCAAAACCAAATGCATGCAATATTTTGTGCATATATTCCCAACATATGCTGTCAAATGCTTTTGATAAATCAATTTTAAGAAGCATACCTGGTTTCTTTGTTTGCTTGAGTGAATGGATAACTTCATGCGTAAGAATAATTCCATCTGTTATCTGGCGACCCTCCACATAACCTGATTGTTCTGGAGAAATAATAAGCGGAAGGAGAGGTTTCAGTCGTAGCGCAACTACCTTTGAGACAATCTTGTAGATGATATTACACAAGGCTATCGGTCTGAATTTGTCTGGTGAATTTGAGTTCTCCGATTTTGGAATTAGGGCAATGAAAGTAGCATTTAGACCTGGGTACATCCATCTCATGGATCTGGATTCCTCAACCAGTTGCCATACTTCCCATTTTATTAGCTCCCAAAAATGTTGGAAAAAGTTTGAAGTAAAGCCATCAGGTCCAGGGGCTTTTCCTGACTTTAGAAGTTTGACTGCCGCCTCTACTTCCTCCAGTTCAACAGGCTTAAGGAGTAGGGTGTTGTGCTCCTCCGTAATCAGCTTCGGGATATTTTTGACTATTGTTTCAATCTCCTCTGTTCTGTTGACATTTGGTTCCCGCGTCATAGTTTTAAAGTACTGCAAGAATTCTTGTTCCATTTCTGCCTGAGTCTCTATTGTCTCCCCTTGGGTGTTTGTGAGCTGGGCAATCTGATTATGCATTCGCCTTTGTACAGTGGTTTTATGGAAGAATTTAGTATTCTTCTCCCCTTCCTTTAGCCAGCGGATGTGGGATTTCTGTCGCCAAAGAATCTCTTCCTGCATGTCCCTTTCTAATAATTTTTGTTCCGCTTGCTGTTCTTTAGTTATTAACTCCTCCGTTCTGCCTTCCGTGATAATTGTCTGTTGGATGGTTCTGATTTCTTGAATGAGGCTCTCCTTTTCTTTAAAAATGTTCCCAAAGGTATTTTTATTCCATTTTTTTATTTCGCCTTTGAGAAATTTTAATTTTTTTTGAAATCTTTCCATTTTTGTAGGTGCCATCGGATTGCAGGTTTGCCAGGTCATTTGAATGAAGTCTTTGAATTCTGAATGAGACAACCAGAATGCCTCGAATCGAAATGGCCTGTTTATGCTGATGCCCGGTCTATTCCACTGTAGCGCAATCGGCCAATGGTCCGAGCCAGAGAAAGGGACAATATGTGCTAAAAATTCTCCTCCTGTGTGAATTGCGTTGTCGGAAATAAGAAATCGGTCCAGTCTGGAGGCGATTTGCATTGGCTTAGCTCTCTTATTGGTCCATGTATACATTCCGTTGGAAGTAGCGACATCGATCAACCAGTTGTTGTTGATGAAGTCCTTGAGAAGGGAGCCATCTCTGTTAATCCTACCACGCCCTCCCTGCTTTTCCTCTAGAGATGCTATCATGTTGAAGTCCCCGCCGGCTAGCCACAGGGGATGTTGTCTGTCTGAGTTGAGATACGCCAATGAGTCTAAAGTTTCCTCCTTCTTCTGATATTCTTGAGGGAAATAGACATTGGTTAGATGTCCGTATATATTGGTACCTAGAATGTGAAATAGAGCTTGTATGAAATATTTTGCAGCATGAATATTTTGTAGTTGAATCTTACTGGCATCCCATAGGATAGCCAGTCCACCTGAGGCTCCTTGGGATTCGACCGCCGTTACCTGCGCCCCTGGCCAAGCCTTTGCCACGGATTTTTCCAAAAATGTCAAACTACATTTTGTTTCTTGTAAAAATAAAATGGTTGGTTTTTCTTCCATAACTAGATTTTTGAGAATTTTCCTTTTCCTGGGGCCATTTAGCCCTCGAATGTTCCATGATAGGAGCTTCATTGGGATAGTTTGGGGTTATAGTTGAAGTATTTGGTGAGTTTGGCATATCTGCCAGATTCAACCAGAACCTCGCCAATCTTTATTGTCCTTTCTAAGGTCGATTTACGCCCTCTTTTTTTGCTGTCTTTGGAGAAAAATTTGCCGTCCCATTGACTGCCTTTCTGTACACCCAGTGAAAACTTCTTTTGGGCTTTTCTTAGGACTTCTACTAAGTTATCTACCTGTTTTTCCGTGATTTTGTCAAATTTTCCTGTTTTGCAGGCTTGTTCAAGGCCTAAGATATCGAGCTCCCCAATGTCTATGGATTCGCCGTCTATCTCCATGATTTGCGGCTCTTGGGTGTTATCTTCAAATCTGTTTGCAACTTCCTTACCTTTTTCCTGTCTGTTGGTGTTGTTATCAATCTCCATTTCTCGGTTGTTCTCTATCTCCGCGCTCGATGCCTGCTTTTTGCCTTCTTGTTGAACTTTTTGTGCTTTAGACTTTTCAGCGCTTTGTGTTTCCTTGTTCGCCAAAACCTCCTCCTTGTCTTCTGCGTTTGCCAGGGCATCAAAACTGTTGCTGGTTGAAGGTTTGGTATTCCCTTCTGGGTTCCTCTTGGGAGGATTTGCTGCTTTTTTGTTGCCTCTTCGTCGGTTTGGGACTTTGATGAAGCCATCCTGTGACTGATGTACAGGGGTGGATTGATTTGGAGGCTTTATATTCAGAGGGCAATCTCGGAAAAGATGCCCGATAACATGGCATTTTCTGCATCTAAAAGGCACATGTTCGTAATCTAATACTTGTATCCAGTCGTGGTCTTCATGAAAGAGTCTCATCTTTTCCGGGAGCGGTTGCTTCAAGTCCATATAGACACATATCCGTGCATAAGAGGCATGTACTGTTTGTCTGACCGCCTTGGTTTCTTCTGCCACTTTGACAAAATCTCCTAGAGCTGAACCTATGGCTTTTAGGAAATCTTCCCCCCAATATTCCCAAGGTAAGGAGTAAAGCCTGATCCAAACAGGTGCATAACTTAAATCTTCCTTGTCTGGATTAAAACGAGCAACCCATTCTCGAAGAAAAAGCCCAGCTGAGTTGAAAAAGTAAGGCCCTCCTTCGAAAACTCTGTTTCTGTCCTCCAAGCAGTTAAAGATGGCAGTGAAAAAACCTTTGGGTCCTAATAAAAGGGTTATTTCTCCCTTTGGATGCCAGACTACATTGATCCAGTTTCTCAAAGCTCTTTCTGTAGGCCATAACCCTATAAATTTTCCTATAAGGGCATGGTCGCTCATATATTGGATTCTTTCATTAATACAATGACTCGGAAATTCTACTTCTGGCGTATGGGTAGCTACAGGCTTACACGTAGAGGAGTTTACCTTTGGTGGTTCCTGCTGTTCTTGTTCATTTGGATTCTCTTTTGACTTCTCCGCTTCAGAACTGTTTGATTCCTGATTGGGGTTTGCCGTCACCTCTGGTCCTTGCTGGCTAGGATCGACAGGCATCCCGATCCCTTCCGCCCCGTAGGGGGAAGTCATGATACGGTGCTCCCAATCCTTCCGCTGGTCACCTGATCTTCTGGCAACTGTGGCAGAGCCTACCGTCGCAGGGAGGTTGCAGAAACCCTAGCGCCGTGTTCCCGTGACCTACCGTTCCGCGCTCCTGAAGTTTTCTTCGTCTTGCATGGTCTATGTCCAATGCAACATTAACTAAATGAGCTTTTATCAATGTGAGATCAAACCAATGAACACCTAAATGAAATGAAATAGCAATACTTGTAAGAGAAAATGTCTATGATTAGAGATATGAAATTTTTTTAATTTGGGATAAGTTCTCGTCATCTAATAGTGGTAGTAGGGAAAATATAAATTAAGAAAAATGCGTATGTTTTTTTTTAAGTAGTGAGGATTTGAGAATGAGGTGTAGGCCATGTTATGGTATATTGTATTTGATCAAGAAATGAGCACTCACTAAAACATGAGGATTTAAATAATTTAGATGGCTTATTGACTTTTCCTTTAAACCTGTGGTGTATATATATATATATCTACTCAATAAAAGTAGACAACAAACTACATGTATTTGATTCTAGAATCTGTTAACATGTTTTAACATGTGTCTAAGAGAACTACAAAATGTTTCCAACAAATTATTAATTGCTTTTTCCAAGTTTTCCTACAAGTGGCATGTTTCACATAAATTCCCAAAATGCAAATAATTATAAAATACATCACATTACGGATAAGTAGGGGCACTTCCCTCTTCTTCTTGCCCCTCATTTGAGTGAGGAGAAATTTGTTCTTCAATCTCTATTGTTGATAAATTGATTCTTCCTACCTAAGCATAGCTTGATATGAGTTCTCCACTCTCATGTTGTCGGGGACCATAGTTGAAGTCTCCACACATTATTTTATGGTAAAATACATAGTATAGCACATTCTACCTCCAGTAAATATATCCTTTGCTTCCGATGTTCAATGCATTCATGGCATTATTTAAAAGGTTGAAGTAGACTTGCTCTATCTCTGTCAATTTAGTAGATACATCTAATATAGCATCTCTACTTCCCTAGATCAGTTCCTCATGAAAATGCATTACTCGCTGAATCTCATGAAAATCTTCTCTATCCATATCACATGTCTCTCTAGAAGCAACTTGTAAGAAGTACTAGTGGAACCTCTACATTACTTTATTGCTAATATTGTCATTAAATTTAGCTATCATAGCATCAGAAACAAAATTTGTTGGATAGATAATCCAAAATCTGAAAGAGATATTCTATTGTGTTAATAAATGTTGGATCATGAGTGTAATTAAAATAATTTATACCATTGATACCATGGTTAGGGAATAGCCTTATGATCATGCACCCCATGTTTTATCAATACTCTTTGGATAAGTTTCAATGCTCAATGTTATGCTTCCTCATTTAGTTCCCCTTTCATGTGATAGAAGGAAACTTGATGGGGCCAGCCCACGTGGTCTCACGCTAACCCAACCTACATGGACCTACACTAATACCTTGGCTCGGATATAAAGTGATTGAAATTGATTTCGGTAGGTGATTGATAATCAATCCACGGTACTTTGCTTTGTCTCTCCTTATGACACCTGCCCTCCTCGAAGTTGACAAACCCTAATTCACTTAACTCACCTTTTCACCGCCGGTTCACGCCTATCCTGTCATTTTTCCTTGTTACTGGTTCAATGGTCTCATTCTGGTTTTAGGCTCCGCCTCTGGTTTTTCTGCCTATGGTGAAACCCTGTTGAACTTCCGCTGCTTTTATGGTGAAACTATGTTGTTTAACTCTGCCTTACCGTTACTGTGGGAGCCTGTGTATTCGCTTCAGGCCTTGTTGGTAAGTTACGGTTTCTCCACTGTGCATTCAGCTCGTTTTTGTGACTGTGTGAGCATTACTGGTTTTACTCTTGTAAATACTGTCTTTTCTGGTCGTTTTTGTGAATTCGTGGTGAATGCTGGTAGTGAATGGTATCTGGTCTGCTCAGTTGACAAATGCGTAGTTCGATGGTCTCTCAACCTGGTTCTTCTCCGACGCTCGGCTCTATAAATCAGGTATTATTTTTTTTCTTGCTGTATTCCTTTATTCTTTGTTTGTGCTGGAACTAATGTTCCGCATCCCCTCTATGGTCAGGGTCAATGCTTCGGTTCTGCAAGCTTATGGGTTTCGGCTCCCCACAGGTATAGTCTCTTCACCTCAACCATACACAGGTTTTGAGTTTCGTTTCAACATCGTGACATAGTTCTCTTGTACAAGGGTATTGTCTGTTGCAAACCCTAACCCTCTACCTCGTTTTGTTTTTGCAGGTGTGGCCGGTTCCGTGGTTTCGCAAAGGTTACAGTCGATACCACCCGGGTAGCTCTGTCCTTATTTCACTTTCTTACAGTGGCTCTTCGGTCTTCGTTGTATTTGCTTTCACCAGTTATCTGTATGTTGTATGTCTGTCGAGTTTGAGCATTTTGGGTTAACTCCAACCCGTAGCTGTAGCTTGGAGGGTTTCTATGAATTTGTTTTTTTGGTAACTCGGTTCGATGAACCCTCGTTGCACAGTTTTTATGTAATTTTGGATTATGTAGGATTACAATGTAATATACATTGGCATGTAAACTGATTTATATTTGGTTCTGGTGCTTACCCGGTTTCGGCTGTGGTCTGGTGCGTTCTTCGGTATTTGTTTGCTTCTTCCCACCTTGTACTCACTCTCGGTCTCGGCTAGTCATAGACTCTTGGAGGTCGTAAAACAATGTTATTGTATTTACCTGAAATGAAATGAATATACAGTAATATGCATGTAAATTCTTGTTATAGAGGACATAAATATTTGAACAGTTTGTTTTCTTGTGCACTGAATTTAGATGAAGGAAATTGTATGTATTTCTATTATTCTCTTTCACATGCTTCGTTGCTGAACCCTTCTGGGTTATCTTGTTTGTCTTTTTGTACAATAGTTTCAGGCAGTTAGATAACTGCTAGTAGTTATTCCATTACAGTTTGCCTGGAAGTTACTATAGGCTTGCTTTTCTTGACTATTCATTTGTTTACTTTGTCTCCTTTGTACCATAAGGGTTTGTTGTTTACATCGCTTATTGACCCTAATCTACTTGTAACATCTATAACTAAGACATGTTACAATAGTTAAAATAAAATAAACAGAAATTAAAATAACGAAAGTTAATGTTGTAGTTGACTATGAAAGAAATTAAAAAAAAAAAAAAAAAAAAAAACATAAGAACTCTGACAGACTTGCTGTCCATTCAATGAACTGTTTATCTTTCCCAATCTTTTTCAGAAACTGTGTTCGCCCTCTCTCGGTCTTCACCCTGTCGACCAGATGCTCCTGCATCATGCTGCCGGGGTAAAAGAGAGATCTCATGGCTCCGTTCCATGAGTTCCTCCACCGAGTAGACAACCTTCCGAATCTGTGTCTCGTCGAGCCAGGAGCTGTCCTCCATCGGACGGTCCTTCCACTTGACGAGGTAATGCAGATACTCCTTCCTGCGCGTCTTCTTGGCTACCTGTGTGCTGATGATTCCTTTGATTTCATGGGTTCGGACCGAAGGCAATTGTTTCTTCCAAAGACTGCTCTCGAACTGGGTGTCTCGTTGTGGTTGTACCATTCTATCATCTTCCGCTTGGGCATGATATGGGAACAGGTCTGCCACGTTGAATATGGGTGATATACCTATATCAGGCGGCAACTGAATTTCATATGCATTCGCTGAAAATTTGCGCAGAATTTTGCATTGGTCGATTTTCTTGAATTTCGGTTTGTTATACGTACCCTTAGGAAACCGTTCCCGGCGCAAATGCGCAAGGACTTCGTCTCCAATCTCAAAATGTACCTCATGCCGCTTTATGTCTGCATGCTGCTTATATTTCTGCGTGCTGTCCTGCAATCTTAATTTAAATTTTTCATGCAGTTCGCTCATTGCTTCGGCAAAATATTCTCCGTCTGCACTTCTCCTTTCTAGCTGTCCCAAATCTTGTAATTCATGTACTCCTCACGGATGCATACCATACAAGATTTGAAATGGGCTAAGACCGGTGCTCCGATTAGGCGAATCGTTATAAGCGAATTCTGCATGGGCAAGAGCTCGATCCCATAATCGCGAGTTTTCTCTTGTCAAGCTTCGTAACAAGTTGCCCAAACTCCTGTTCACTACCTCTGTCTGTCCATCAGTCTGCGGGTGATACGCAGAACTGAAATTTAACTGTGTGCCCAGATTTTTCCACAGGGTGCGCCAAAAATGCCCTGTAAACTTCACATCCCTGTCTGAAACTATAGTTTTTGGTAAGCCATGTAATCGAACTACTTCTGTAAAGAAAAGGTGTGCCACGTTTGTGGCGTCGCTAGTCTTCCGGCAAGGAATGAAATGAGCCATCTTTGAGAACCTATCCACCACCACCATCACTGAATCATATCCCCGCTGCGTTCTAGGCAATCCTAGGACAAAGTCAATGCTGACTGAATCCCACGGCCTGCTTGGAACTGCTAGGGGCATGTACAATCCAGTATTCTGGCTGTGTCCTTTCGCCAGTTGGCATATTTTACACCTGGTTACATACCTCTGTACGTCCCGGCTCATTTTTGGCCAGTAATAAAAATGTCCTAGCTGTTCCAACGTTTTATCAACGCCAAAATGTCATGCTAAACCGCCACTGTGTTTCTCTTTTAATAAATTTTCCCTCATCGAACAATCCGGAATACACAGCTGTCCACCTCGAAATAATAATCCTTTCTGTAAATTAAAATCTAGCCAGGGGCTTGTATTCCTTAAGACAGGATTTTGGCATGCCTCAAAAGCTTCCTTGAAATCCACGTCCATCTGGTACAAATCCTTCAAATACTCAAATCCCATCACCTGTATGCCACTTTCTTGTAAGAGCAAGGCTCTTCTGCTTAAAGCATCCGCCACTTTGTTGGCTTGCCCACTTATGTGCTTCAACACAAAAGTAAAACTTTGCAGGTACTCCAACCACTTGGCATGCTTATGGTTCAGTTTGTGCTGCTGTGTTATGTACTGTAACGCAGAATTATCAGAGAACAAGACGAACTCATTACCTAGTAAGTAGTGCCTCCAATGCTTCAAGGCTTGAACCACTGCATAGAATTCTTTGTCATATGACGAATACTTCTGCCAACTTTCATTTAGTTTCTCACTAAAGAACACCACTGGTCTGTCCTCTTGACTGAGTACAGCGCCAATAGCTGTCCCGCTTGCATGACACCGTACCTGAAAAGGTTTGCTAAAATCGGGCAGCCTCAAGATTGGCCTCTCCGTTATTTTCCGCTTCAGAAGTTGGAAGCCGTTTTTTGCCGCCTTAGTCCAACAAAAAGGTTGGCTGGCCTTTTTGAGGGTCTCTAGCATTGGTGCGCAGATTTCACTAAAATTCTTAATGAACTTTCGATAAAAACTAGCTAAACCGTGAAAGCTACGTACCTCGAAATAATTCTTCGGTGACGGCCAACTTATGATCGTTGCAATCTTCTCTGGGTCCATCTTTAACTCATTCTCTGCGACTACAAATCCCAGATAAATTAACTCCTTCTGCAAGAAAGTGCATTTCTTCAAATTTATCAGCAGTTTGTTCTGCTGCAGCTTCTCGAATACCCTTTGAATATGTTGAAGGTGCTCTCTTTTCGTCCTGCTAAAAATTAAAATATCGTCCAGATAGACTATCACGAATTTTCCAATAAATTCCTTTAACATTCCGTTCATTAGTCTCATAAAAGTACTTGGAGCGTTACTCAACCCAAATGGCATGACCAGCCATTCGTACAGTCCTTCGTTGGTCTTGAAGGTTGTCTTCCATTCGTCTCCTTCTCTAATTCTGATCTGATGGTACCCACTTTTCAGATCTATTTTTGTAAAATATGTTGCCCCACTAAGACAGTCCATCATGTCATCCATTCTAGGCAAGGGAAACCTGTATCGAATGGTGATCTTTTTTATAGCCTGCGAATCTGTGCACATTCGCCATTCTCCACCCTTCTTAGGTGCAAGGACTGTAGGTACTGCATAGGGGCTTAAACTCTCTGATCAGTCCCTTATCTAACAACTCCTGCACTTGTTTGTGTACTTCTTCATTGTCCTTTAGACTCATTCTGTACGCTGCCTTGTTCGGCAAGCTTGCTCCTGGTATGAAATCAATGTGGTGGCTGATGCTCCTTTTGGGAGGCAACTTATCAGGTAGCTCATCAGCCGCAATGTCTTGAAATTCTTCTAACAGCTCTTGTACTTCTTTGGGCAATTCTGATTTCTCTAAGTTCAGTAATACTGGCTTCATCCTCCTTACAACTACAAAATTAATTTCATTTTCCTCAACCTGCTTTATGAATTGTTTTCCTCCCATTAATAGCGCCTTTGTTCCACTTGATTCTGCTGAATCTTCCTCTTTGATGGGTACAAGTGTGTGTTTGACCCCATCCTTCGTAAACTTATAACAGTTAGTTTTCCCATCGTGTGTCACCTTCCTGTCATACTGCCATGGTCTTCCGAGCAGTATGTGGCACACGTCCATGGGCATAATATCGCAGACCACTGTATCGTGGTACTTGCCAATGCGAAACTCTACCTCGCATTGTTCATCAACCAACAGTTGGTGCCCTTTCTGCAGCCACGACACCTTGTAAGGTGTGGGGTGCTTCAACCGCTTCAACCCCAGTTTTTCCACCATCTCAGTGGCAACCAAGTTATCCGTACTCCCGCTGTCTATTATCACCTTGCAGCATTTCCCATGCGATTTACAGACTGTCCGGAACAGTGACTTCCGCTGTGTTGGTTCAGCCACTTCCTTGGTTGGCTTTAACAGCACTTTATTCAAAATCAACGCTTCTCCTGTTTCTGCCATGTCCTCCACTTCCCATGGTTGTGCTTCATCTTCTTCAGGCTGAATCATAAACATTCCTCTCTGACCTATCTGCTCAACTTCTGGACATTCAAAGGATCGATGCCCCCATTTTTGACACCTGTAGCACTGGAAACTAGTCCCCCTTCCGCGGCCATTCCCTCGTCCTCACTGATATGACCGACCTCCTCTGGTGCTGTCTCCCTTGTCTGTTGTCCCTAAAGTTTTTGAGCTGCTGCCTTCTTCGCTGTTCACAGCACTCTTTCCTCTTCCGTAGGACTGTCCTCGTCCTCTACCATTCCCTCTCCCTCTCCTGTTATTCTGAGTCCTATTAATTTTCTCCTCAGCCTTCACAGCACTCTGAAAGGCTTCTTCAATACTTCGGGGAGAAAGAATTCTAATTTCATCCAGGATTTCCATCCTCAAGCCATTGACATACCTCGCTATCTTTTCTGGAGCTTCATCCGTATAACTAGCACGTAGATTTACCCAGTAGAACTCTTCCGTATACTCTTTGACAGTCATACCCTTCTATCTCAAATTCTGTACTCGCCGACATAGTTCAACCTGGTAATCTTTCGGCAGAAATCTGCACTTCAATTTTGCTACCATCCTTGACCATTTTCGTATGGGTAATTTGTTCAGTCTTTTTCTGTCTGCTTGGACATTATCCCACCACAAGAGGGCATGTCCCTTCAACTTCGTAGCAGCGAACTTGACTCTCTTATCCTCCTTAACTTCCTCATTTTCGAAATATTTATCTAGTTCGCTTATCCAATCTAATAGGATATCAGCAGACAGACTGCCATCGTAATTTGAAATCTCTATTTTGGGTTTGCTGCTGGCCAATAAAATTGAACGCAGCAGTCTCAATTCTGGAGCTTCTTCATCAGACCCGTCTGTAGCAGCTACCGCTTCTTCCTCACTGTCATCTCCCAGTTTCGGGTCTCTTCGTCTACCCGCTTCCACTGCTTCCAAGCGAGCTGTAAGAACTCTAATGTGTTCCCTTAATCCTTCATCTCCTCCCCTACGTGCACCTCTTCCACGTCCTCGTCTTGGCGCTTGCCCTTCTGCCATCTTCCTATATATAAAAAAACTGCTTTGATACCAATTGATGTGGCCAGCCCACGTGGTCCCACGCTAGCCCAACCTACGTGGACCTTCGCTGATATTTGGATGCGGATATGGTGTGATTGCATTTTATTTGGTAGGTGATTTTTGATCAACCCACGGTACTTACCTTGTCCTTGTCGCGACACCTGTCCTCCTCGAAGTTACCAAACCCTGATCTCACTTACCCCCTTTTCACTTGGTTGTTCGCGCCTATTCGGTCATTTTCACCCGTCACTTTGCTCTCTGTGGTTTCACTCTAGTGTTCGGCTCCGCCTCTGGTTTTCCTTCGCCTGTGGTGATACACTATTGAACTTCCAATGGTTTTATGTGAAAACGATGTGGTTTTACTCTGTCAACTCGTCGGCATACTCGATTCAGGCTTTTACTGGTGAGTTATGGTTACTCCACTATGCATTCAGTTTGTTTTCGGGACTGTGTGAGCGTTATTGGTTTCTATTGCTGTACATACTATTTGTTCTGGTCATTTTCGTTGTGAATTCGTGGTGAATGCTGGTAGTGAGGGTTTCTGGTTTGCTCAGTTGACAAATGTGCAGTTCGTTCGTCTGCAACCTGGTCCTTCTCCAGCGCTCGGCACTGTAACTTCAGGTAATATACTGTTCCCTGCTATATTTCGTTGCTCTCTATTCGAGCTAGAGCTAACATCTCGCAGCCCCTCTGTGGTCAGGGTTTCACTTCGTTTTTGTCAGCTTATGGGTCGGTTCACTTCAGGTATGGCTATTCTCCTCAACCGTACACGGGTTTTCGTATTCTGTTAATTCTTTTACAGCTTCACAATATTGTTTTTTGGTGTGAGGGTTAGGATTTAGTTACAGACCCTAACTCAATCTTCTGTTGTGGTTGCAGGTGACCGGTTCCGTGACTTCGCAAGGGTTTCGGTCGACACCTCCCGGGTAACTCTGTTCTTATCTCAGTTTCTTCCGTGGCTCTTTGTTTTTGCTGTGTCTACTTGCGTCTGTGGTCTGTGTATCGGATACTTCCGTGGCTCTTCGTCTTTGATGTATTTACTTGCGTCTGTGGTCGGTCTATTAGATAGCTGTCGATTCTAGTTTTGGGTTGTCCAACCCGTAGCCGTAGCTTAGAGGGTTTCTGTAAGTTCTTTTGTTTGGTGGCTCGGTTCAACGAACCCTCGTTGCACAGTTCGTTCATGTAATTTGAATTCTATAAGCCTGCAATGTATTATACAATGATATGTAATATATGTTTAAATTTGGTGTTGTTGCTTACTCGGTTTCGACTGTGGACTGGTGTATCCTTCGATACTGTTTATTTCTTCTCGCCTGTTGCTCCTCTTGCTCTCGGCTTGTCTTTAGACTTTTGGAATCGTGAAATTCTGTTACTGTATTTGCCTGCAATAACTTGAATGTACAATAATATATATGTGAATTCTATTACAGAGGACTTAAATGTTGCAATTCGTATGTTTATCTGTGCACTGAATTTAGATGAAGGAAATGGAATGTATTTCTCTTATTCTCTTTCAAATGCTTCACTGCTGAACCCCTCTGGGTTATTTTGTCTGTCCTTTTATACAATAGTTACAGGCAGTTAGATAACTGTAGATAGTTATTCCATTATAGTTTTCCAAATAGTTATTCCATTACAGTTTGCCAGATAGTTATCCCATTACAGTTTGCCTGGCAGTTACTATAAACTTACTTTACTTGTCTATTCGTTTGTTTACTTTGTCTCCTTTGTTCCATAAGGGTTTGCTGTTTACATTGATTATTGATATTAACCTAATTTTAACAACTCTAATTAAGACCTGTTACTACAGTTAAAATAAAATAAATAAAATTAAGCTAACAGAATCTAATGTTGTAGTTGACCATGGAAGAAATTAAATAAAAATGTAAGAACTCTGACAGGCTTGCTGTCCATTTGTCGAGCTGTTCATCTTTCCCAATCTTCTTCAGAAACTTTGTCCGCCCTCTCTCGGTCTTCACCATGTCGACCAAATGCTCCTGCATCAGGCTGCCGGGGTAAAAGAGAGATCTCATGGCTCAATTCCATGAGTTCCTCCACCGAGTAGTCCGCCTTTTGAATCTGTGTCTCGTCGAGCCAGGAGCTGTCCTACATTGGACGGTCCTTCCACTTGACGAGATAACGCAGATACTCCTTCCTGTGCGTCTTCTTGGCTACCTGTGTGCTGATGATTCCTTCGATTTCATGGGTCTTGACCGACGGTAACTGTTTCTTCCAAAGACTGCTCTCGAACTGGGTGCCCGTTGTGGCTGTACCATTCTTTCATCTTCCGCCTGGGCATGATATGGGAACAGGTCTGCCACGTTGAATATGGGTGATATACCTATATCAGGTGGCAGCTGAATTTCATATGCATTCGCTGAAAATTTGTGAAGAATTTTGCATGGGCCGATTTTCTTGAACTTCAGTTTGTTATACGTACCCTTAGGAAACCATTCCCGGTGCAAATGCGCAAGGACTTCGTCTCCAATCTCGAAATGTACCTCACGCAGCTTTATGTCTGCATGCTGCTTATATTTCTACGTGCTGTCCTGTAATCTCAATTTAACTTTCTCATGCATTTCGCTCATTGCTTCGGCAAAATCTTCCCCATCTGCACTTCTCCTTTCTAGCTGTCCCAAATCTCGTAACTCATGTACTCCTCGCAGATGCATACCATACAAGATTTGGAATGGGCTAAGATCGGTGCTCCGATTAGGCGAATCGTTATAAGCGAATTCTGCCTGGGCAAGAGCTCGATCCCACAATCGCGAGTTTTCTCCTGTCAAGCTTCGTAACAAGTTGCCCAAACTCCTGTTCACTACCTCTGTTTGTCCATCAGTCTGCGGGTGATACGCAGAACTGAAATTTAACTGTGTGCCCAGCTTTTTCCACAGGGTGCGCCAAAATGCCCTGTAAATTTCACATCCCTGTCTGAAACTATAGTTTTAGGTAAGCCATGTAATCGAGCTACTTCTGTAAAGAAGAGATGTGCCACGTTTGTGGCGTCGCTAGTCTTCCGGCATGGAATGAAATGAGCCATCTTTGAAAACCTATCCACCACCACCATCACTGAATCATATCCCCACTGCATTCTAGGCAATCCTAGGACAATGTCAATGCTGACTGAATCCCAGGGCCTGCTTGGAACTGGTAGGGGTGTGTATAATCCAGTATTCTGGCTGTGCCCTTTCGCCAGTTGGCAGATTTTACACATGGTTACATACCTCTGTACGTCCCGACTCATTTTCATCCAGTAATAAAAATGTCCTAGCTGTTCCAACGTTTTATCAATGCCAAAATGTCCTGCTAAACCGCCACTGTGTTTCTCTTTTACTAAATTTTCCCTCATCGAACAATCCGGAATACATAGCTGTCCACCTCGAAATAATAATCCTTCCTGTAAATTAAAATCTAGCCATGGGCTTGTATTCCTTAAGACAGGATTTTGGCATGCCTCAAAGGCTTCCTTGAAATCCGCGTCCATCTAGTACAAATCCTTCAAATACTCAAATCCCATCACCTGTAAGCCACTTTCCTGTAAGAGCAAGGCTCTTCTGCTTAAAGCATTCACCACTTTGTTGGCTTCTCCACTTATGTGCTTCAACACGAAAGTAAAACTTTGCAGGTACTCCACCCACATGGCGTGCTTATGGTTCAGTTTGTGCTGCTGTGTTATGTACTGTAACGCAGAATTATCAGAGAACAAAACGAACTCATTACCTAGTAAGTAGTGCCTCCAATGCTTCAAGGCTTGAACCACTGCATAGAATTCTTTGTCGTATGACGAATACTTCTGCTGACTTTCATTTAGTTTCTCACTAAAGAACGCCACTGGTCTATCCTCTTGACTGAGTACAGCGCCAATAGCTATCCCGCTTGCATCACACCGAACTTGAAAAGGTTTGCTAAAATCGAGTAGCCTCAAGATTGGCCTCTCCGTTATTTTCCGCTTCAGAAGTTGGAAGTTGTCTTCTGCCGCCTTAGTCCAGCAAAAAGGTTGGCTGGCCTTTTTGATGGTCTCTAGCATTGGTGCGCAGATTTCACTAAAATTCTTAATGAACTTTCTATAAAAACTTGCTAAACCGTGAAAGCTATGTACCTTGAATAAATTCTTTGGTGACGGCCAACTTATGATCGTTGTAATCTTCTCTGGGTCCATTTTCAACTCATTCTCTGCCACTACAAATCCCAGATAAATTAACTCTTTCTGTAAGAAAGTGCATTTCTTCAAATTTATCAGCAATTTGTTCTGTTGCAGCTTCTCGAATACTCTTCGAATATGTTGAAGGTGCTCTCTTTTCGTCCTGCTAAAAATTAAAATATCGTCCAGATAGACTATCACGAATTTTCCAATAAATTCCTTTAACATTTCGTTCATCAGTCTCATAAAAGTACTTGGAGCGTTACTCAACCCAAATGGCATAACCAGCCATTCGTACAGTCCTTCGTTGGTCTTGAAGGCTATCTTCCATTCGTC
>APFE030738288.1:47011-72628 GCA_000404065.3 Pinus taeda | reverse complement strand
CCACGACACCTTGTAAGGTGTGGGGTGCTTCAGCCGCTTCAACCCCAGTTTTTTCACCATCTCAGTGGCAACCAAGTTATCCGTACTCCCGCTGTCTATTATCACCTTGCATCATTTTCCATGCGATTTACAGACTGTCGGGAACAGTGACTTCCGCTGTGTTGGTTCAGCCACTTCCTTGGTTGGCTTTAACAGCACTTTATTCAAAATCAACGCTTCTCCCGTTTCCGCCATGTCTTCCACCTCCCGTGGTTGTGCTTCAGCTTCTTCAGGCTGGATCATAAATGTTCCCCTCTGACCTGTCTGCTCAACTTCTGGACATTCAAAGGATCGATGCCCCCATTTTTGGCACTTGTAGCACTGGAAACTAGTCCCTCTTCCGCGGCCATTCCCTCGTCCTCGCTGATATGACCGACCTCCTCTGGTGTTGTCTCCTTTTTCTGCTGTCCCTGAAGTTTTTGAGTTGCTGCCTTCTTCGCTGTTCGCAGCACTCTTTCCTCTACCGTAGGACTGTCCTCGTCCTCTACCATTCCCTCTCCCTCTCCTGTTATTCTGTTTCCGATTAATTTTCTCCTCAGCCTTCACAGCACTCTGAAAGGCTTCTTCAATACTTCGGGGAGAAAGAATGCTAATTTCATCCAGAATTTCCATCCTCAAGCCATTGACATACCTCGCTGTTTTTTCTGGAGTTTCATCCGTATAACCAGCACGTAGATTTACCCGGTAGAACTCTTCCGTATACTCTTTGACAGTCATACCCTTCTGTCTCAAGTTCTGTACTTGATGACATAGTTCAACCTGGTAATCTTTCGGCAGAAATCTGCCTTTCAATTTTGCCACCATTCTTGACCATTTTCGTATGGGTAATTTGTTCAGCCTTTTTCTGTCTGCTCGGACATTGTCCCACCACAAGAGGGCATGTCCCTTTAACTTAGTAGCAGCGAACTTGACTCTCTTATCCTCCTTGACTTCCTCATTCTCGAAATATTTATCTAGTTCGCTTATCCAATCCAATAGGATATCTGCAGACAGACTACCATCGTAATTAGAAATCTCTGTTTTGGGTTTGCTGCTGGCCAATAAAATTGAACGCAGCAGTCTCAATTCTGGAGCTTCTTCATCAGACCCGTCTGTAGCAGCCACCGCTTCTTCCTCACTGTCATCTCCCAGTTCCGGGTCTCTTCGCCTACCCTCTTCCACTGCTTCCAAGCGAGCTGTAAGAACTCTAATATGTTCCCTCAATCCTTCATCTGCTCCCCTACGTGCACCTCTTCCACGTCCTCGTCTTGGCGCTTGCCCTTCTGCCATCTTCCTCTATATATATATAAAAAAACTGCTCTGATACCAATTGATGGGGCCAGCCCACGTGGTCCCACGCTAACCCAACTTACGTGGACCTACACTAATACCTTGGCTCGGATATAAAGTGATTGCAATTGATTTCGGTAGGTGATTGATAATCAATCCACGGTACTTTGCTTTGTCTCTCCTTATGACACCTGCCCTCCTCGAAGTTGACAAACCCTAATTCACTTAACTCACCTTTTAACCACCGGTTCGCGCCTATCCTGTCATTTTTCCTTGTTACTGGTTCAATGGTCTCGTTCTGGTTTTAGGCTCCGCCTCTGGTTTTTCTGCCTGTGGTGAAACCCTGTTGAACTTCCGCTGCTTTTATGGTGAAACTATGTTGTTTAACTCTGCCTTACCGTTACTGTGGGAGCCTGTGTATTCGCTTCAGGCCTTATTGGTAAGTTACGGTTTCTCCACTATGCATTCAGCTCGTTTTTGTGACTTTGTGAGCATTACCGGTTTTACTCTTGTAAATACTGTCTTTTCTGGTCGTTTTTGTGAATTCGTGGTGAATGCTGGTAGTGAATGGTATCTGGTCTGCTCAGTTGACAAATGCGTAGTTCGATGGTCTCTCAACCTGGTTCTTCTCCGGCGCTCGGCTCTATAAATCAGGGATTATTTTGTTTCTTGCTGTATTCCTTTATTCTCTGTTTGTGCTGGAACTAATGTTCCGCAGCCCCTCTGTGGTCAAGGTCAATGCTTCGGTTCTGCAAGCTTATGGGTTCCAGCTCCCCACAGGTATAGTCTCTTCACCTCAACCATACACAGGTTTTGAGTTTCGTTTCAACATCGTGACATAGTTCTCTTGTACAAGGGTATTGTCTGTTGCAAACCCTAACCCTCTACCTCGTTTTGTTTTTGCAGGTGTGGCCGGTTCCGTGGTTTCGCAAAGGTTACAGTCGATACCACCCGGGTAGCTCTGTCCTTATTTCACTTTCTTACAGTGGCTCTTCGGTCTTCGTTGTATTTTCTTTCACCAGTTATCTGTATGTTGTATGTCTGTCGAGTCTGAGCGTGTTGGGTTAACTCCGACCCGTAGCTGTAGCTTGGAGGGTTTCTGTGAATTTGTTTTTTTGGTAACTCGGTTCGATAAACCCTCGTTGCACAGTTTTTATGTAATTTTGGATTATGTAGGATTACAATGTAATATACAGTGGCATGTAAACTGATTTATATTTGGTTCTGGTACTTACCCGATTTCGGCTGTGGTCTGGTGCGTTCTTCGGTATTTGTTTGCTTCTTCCCGCCTTGTACTCACTCTCGGTCTCGGCTAGTCATTAGACTCTTGGAGGTCGTAAAACACTGTTATTGTATTTGCCTGAAATGAAATGAATATACAGTAATATGCATGTAGATTCTTGTTATAGAGGACATAAATATTTGAACAGTTTGTTTTCTTGTGCACTGAATTTAGATGAAGGAAATTGTATGTATTTCTATTATTCTCTTTCACATGCTTCGCTGCTGAACCCTTCTGGGTTATCTTGTTTGTCTTTTTGTACAATAGTTTCAGGCAGTTAGATAACTGCTGGTAGTTATTCCATTACAGTTTGCCTGGCAGTTACTATAGGCTTGTTTTTCTTGACTATTCATTTGTTTACTTTGTCTCCTTTGTACCATAAGGGTTTGTTGTTTACATCGCTTATTGACCCTAATCTACTCGTAACATATCTAACTAAGACCTGTTACAATAGTTAAAATAAAATAAACATAAATTAAAATAACAGAAGTTAATGCTGTAGTTGACTATGAAAGAAATAAAACAAAAAAACAAAAAAAACATAAGAACTCTGACAGACTTGCTGTCCATTCAATGAAACTGTGTTCGCCCTCTCTCGGTCTTCACCCTGTCGACCAGATGCTCCTGCATCAAAACTTTACTGGACTTGAGTACTTTTTTAATTCTTGAGATGATGGTCTTTAGTTTGACACCTTCAAGAAAGGAATCCCCTCTCATTGTCTTAATTACGAGCATAATGCCCCCAAATACTAATTAATGCTCTTATGTTTGTCTCCTTTGCAATGGATAAGACACACTAGAGAGCAGAAGCCTCAACCAAGTTATTGGTGAGGTTTCCCAACCCCTACATGTATAGGATTATAGAATTCCCTCTCGGATCTTGTAGACTCCATAACCCCCTCCCCCACCCCACCCACACCACCCCCCCCCAAACACACTCCTTTCACCATAAACAAGTAGTAGTTATATTAAGGATATGTTATAACTTCAAAATATAAGTATTGTCTATTTACTTAATGTAAGTAGAGATAGACTAAAGGTGAATGGTAGTTAGCTACGAAAAAACATGTAAACGTTATTGCAACTATTTTACCCTATTGAAACCCCCCCCCCCCCACCCTGGGGGAGCTCAATTGGAAATCCCATGAAAATGTAAAGTAAATGTGATTACAAGGTCCCATGTTCAAATCCCTTGAATGTTTACCCATGACCACGTGTTGGGGGCAATGTTGATCCACCTAGGGGTTATAGTGGTAGTGCTTGGAATCGAACCAATGTCATGTGAGTATGAAACTAGCCTAGTTTCTAATTCGTCTAGTAAAAATAATAATAACTACTTTACCCTAACATTTAGATTATATAAGGTCTCTTGAGGATGTGAATAGAAATATTATACTAGAATAAAGCATTATTTGATCACGGAAACTCACATGAATTTCATGGTGCCAAAATAGAAAATTGGGTTTCCAAATGTACTCTTGTTACAAGGAATTAACGACACTAACAAGTTGTTGATCGTTGGGATTGTCCAAATCTTAGTGATAACATTTTAGGAAACAAATTCCCCCCTTTGTTTCTATAAATGCGACACTCCTCTTTAGTGAGAAATTGACAAATTAAAAAAACAATAGAGGGAAAAGAGGAAAGAGAAAAAGAAAGGCCTTGACATAGGATCATGTCTCAAATATTTAGAATCATATCATACACATCAAATAAATATATGAATAAAGTTACCAATGTTGAATTTCTAGTACAATTGTAAGTAAAGAATCACATATTTTGACAAATAAAATTAATTATGGAACACATTTACATAGAACTTTAAAAGATAATTGCATTAAATTCATTCCGATGAAAAGTGCTACACCCTTGCAATCTCAAACTTTAAACTCAAGTTCCAAAGACTACAGTAGACATGAACTCTTGATAGTTCTCTACAAAACCTTTTTGAAAAAATATACAAGTGTTTAAATAAAATTCTATAATATCCAAAGCCCCAAGAGTTAGCTCAATCGGTCAAATTAGTGCCTCGCCAATCAGGAGGTCACAGGGTCAATTCCCGAAAGCTCTTGGGTTTAGGTAAGTAAATAGGCTGAGGGGTGTGACCCCCTTCGGGTGGGGTCCACCCTAGTGTTGATCTGTGGACATAGCGGTTACCCAGTGACCACGGGTATCCGTGAACCACAAGTGAAAAAAAAAAAAAAAAATCTATAATATCCAAAAAATTTAAAATGCATTTATCCATTCAAAGATGCGGATTGTGCTTCCATAAACTATATAATAAAGAAAATATCTAGAAAAGGAAATAAACAATAATTAGGAATTGATGTTGATACTTGGAAAACTCCACAATCAAGAAGGTTCAACGTTTACTAAGTGAAAGATGATAGTTTACTTACAATGTTGGAAAAAAATCTCTTGATGTTGAAGGTTTCTCCAAATTTAAAATGTTGGATGTGAGCTAAAAACCTAACCGTTGAAACTGTCGATAAGTCATCTTGAAGTTGTTAGTTTTTCTAACATATCTTTGAGCCACTGTTTGATGTCATCCCATAAAGGTGCAATAGTGACTTCATGTTTCACTTGAACTTCAAGCAATGCATCTTCAAAATCCTTCAAATCATAACCAACTTGATGTATTATATTATATTGGTCTTGATTCTTGTTGATGAAATGTATTAACCACTTTTCAATTTTATCCTTGGGAAAATCAACAAGTTTATTGAAGCCATTTCTCTATGTGATCCTTAGTACATCCATATACTCTTGCATTGTTCTTGATTTAATGACATAGCATCCATGATTAAATTGGCCCCTTTCAATTCCTTTGCTAGCTCAATTAACTTAAAGAATGGATCACTTCATCATGTATTAATATTTTAACCCTTGGAAATTAATTATTGGAGTGTCTTAATTCTCTCTTTCCAACAAGTTATTAATTGTTTAACTCTTCACTAGGGAAGAATATTTTTTTCTTTTCTTTGCACCTCATTCATGTATGATGCCTTCATAATAAATGTGGTTAAGGTCTATTTATAAAACATCTCATTATTTTCCACGTCCTTTTGCAAGTATTCAATGAAGGAGTTAATTCTGATGGATAGATTAGTCGAAGTCGTGGCTACTTCTCATGCTTCAAAGATTGTATCAATCCTCTTAATAATATTATCATCCATGCATTGTCATATTCTTACTATCAAACTTGACGTTGATTTAATTCTTGAACTGCTTTTGGAGATGTCCTCTAAAACTTGGGATGGTTTGATTATGGATATTGCTTCATCAAATAATGGCTTCGGTAACAAATCCATCACCATATCATTTATTCTTCATTTTTAATAATATATTTTTTGCCTCATATTCAAAGATTGAATAAGATAATGCATCCCTATTACCTGATCAAATTCAAACAACTTGGAGGGCTTTGTTCCTTTAATTCTATCTTTGAATTGACTTTGTCAATGATTTGATCATTTTTAACATTAACTTTTTCAAACTATATTTTCATTGAATTTTTATTATAAACTTCATGGTGCAATGTCACTGACTCAATTTCAAAATCAATTGGCTCTTGTTGAGCCAATTCCTCGACAATAGATTCACTTTCTAGTGTTTTCCTTTCATTCCAATATGGTATTTCTATTGTTTGATTAAGATTTTCTATTTCCATAACCTGAATAGGCTCTCAGTACAGAGTGATGGGCATGAGACATGGCAGTAGCTTCCTCTTATGAGAATAGTAGTAGAATGAGCTCATCAATAGTGTGGGAGGCTTCTCTGCTTATATTTATGTATTCAATGGTGAGTGCGATGGAAGGTGTGATGAGTTGTGTATTTTATTACACATGCAATTAATCTTGTTTGGAATTGAGGGTTAATCCATTCCTCAATTATTCTTCTTTTCTAAATTTGGCAGATGTATTTTCTTCTAAACACAAACTTATTCCACTTCAATATATGGAAAACAAAGTCTGATATATTTGTCTTCTTTGAATTTCCCTCATAAGAAAAAAATATTGATATGTAAGGGCATAATAGCTTAATATATAGGTATAGAGGACAGTGTTATAATGCAGAAGAGGATCGATGGAAGTAACTTTGGTAGCATTAAGTTGTATGATTGGTAAATTTTTTGTTGGTATGATTAGATATGATTGTATAACAAAAAAAGTTCAATTGTAGATAAACAAATTGTGTCCCGCGGGATTACCATATTAACAAATTTGTGAATCTAGAAAATCTCATGACTGCATGAACAATATGGTGTGTATCTAACTTCGATTGCACTATTCGGCAATGAAATTCAGCATTGGGTTTGTTCAGCAAGACAGTAGAAAATAAACCTGAAAGTAGAGTTTGAGTGATTTCAACTACTTTATCCCACAAGTTTATCTTACAACTACAACATAAAAGGATCGTTAATACCAATACTAAATAGTTGTGAATGATATTTTACAATGTGAACTGTCTTCCAAGGCACAATCATTACTAGTGAATTGAAAATAATATGCAATTCTTTTTAATTGAAAACTATATAGGTATATGTCAAATCATTACTCTTGAACAAGTGAAGTACAAAGTATTGAATTAACCTTAGTAAAGGGAAACCAGTTTAAGAAGGTTAAACATTTTCTTTGATATATGTAAGGGTTTAACATTCATTTTTAATTGGGTTTAACTTTATTGTTTTCCAATTCATTTAAATCCAATGAACAATATGTTCCTTTTTCATGAGTGAATTGTTTATTGAGGTTTTTCATGGTTATGAGTATTTCTCATTCTTCATTTTTGTTTATAGGGTTCCAACAAAAATGTGCTTAATGATATGTTCACTCTTCATAAGCTAAGTGTTGACTGAAATTGTTCACTTTGGCTCGATTTGTTAAGACTCCTAAACTTTGGATGGTGTTAGAGTGGCGATGGAGCTCCTAATATGAATGAAGGAACGAGATAGCGTAGGGGATGAGTTGTGATTATGTATTTTCTTTTTCAAACAAGTGGGTGGTCTGGTGTTTGTTGTGGTTAGTTTTCTCAGGGGTTAATTGGGGTGGTGGGTTTCTATCAACCATCTAGTTTTCTTATTTTTCTTGGTTTTCTAGGTTTTTTGGTTTTCTTGGTGCACAAAAGATTTATGTTATGCCATTACTTTCTTTGGATTTGTGGTGATTATCATCCATATTCATTGATGTATGCTTGGATGTGGTGGGCTCTTCCTAGATTATTATCTGATGATTATGGTGGTGCATGGGTTCTGTTGGTCGTGTAGTTTTTTTAATACTCATTGTAGTTGAGAAAATGACAATATATGTTGGAATAGGTTCTCAATGTTTAGGTTTTATTTATAAGATTCATGGATTTTTTATTGATACATTCAAAAAAGATTGTGTGTACTACAAGGAAAATATCTTCTAGTGGAGGTTATAACAAAGGTTTTTAGTGTGATAAAATTGGAAAAAATTGTAAAAAAACATTTGCTAAAACATATGTTTGTGGGAACGGGTGTTTTAGTGAAGCTTATAATGGAGCTTCATCACAACTGAACAAAAATTGGGTGGTCAGAGGTGTTAGCAATTTAATTTTTTATTTTTTATTTTTTTTCTCAGTGTGCTTTATGGAATAAGCAACCCCAGTGCGCTACTTATAGAAATGCACTGGGTTTCATACATAATTAAAATCACCGAATCATTTAATTGAAAGAGCACCAGAACCTGAAATTTATACCACCTCAGTGCTTACAACAAAATAATCCCTAGTGCGTTCAACTCAAAGAGCATCGGGTTTCATACATAATTAAAAGCACCGAGTCATTTAATTGAAAGAGCACCAGAGCCTGACATGTATACCACCCCATTGCTTACAATAAAAAAATCCCTGGTGCATGCAACTCAAAGAGCATCGGGCCTTGAAATGTATACTATGTCAGTGCTTATATAAAAAAAAGCCTCGGTTGTTCTTTGATGGAGGAACGACTCCGGGGCATGCAAAAAAAATTGCATTTCCAGTGCTTTCTCTTAAACACACAACACCGACACGTCTTGTTTACTTAAACACACCAATGTATCTGTTATATAGAGGGTCTGATGCTGTTAATTTTAATACTACACTGAGAATGGAAATAATATTTTGTAGAACCGACGGGTGTTAGTTCTATGAAAGCATTGGTGTGTTAAGAGTTATAATCCACCAGAGCATTAATTAAAAACAATAGAGTTGCTTTAAGACATGAAAGCCCCAACGTTGTCATTTTTTGAAAAGGAACTGTTTATGCTAAAAGATGACGTCACAATGCTTTTATTTAAAGCAAAGCACTGGTGCATTGTTATTTTATGGATGCACCAATGTTTTTGTATGAAATTTTCTCTTTTTTTGAGACATTCACGTGTGACAATGAAATTATTGTAATTTTTTGACCCTCTTATTCACTTAGAAATAGACATATATCTTATAACAATATTCATATAAATTAATATTTGATTAGTGCATTTGTATATGATTTTGGATTAATTTGTTATATTATCAGATTTCGAATCCCTTCATTAGAATATTTAATCATCCATATATTTAATCAGTGATGTAACATTTCATAGCAACATTAGATAACATAATAGAAGGAATTAAATTGTATTTTATTGTATCTCAATAAGAGGCTCTTTGTCATACTAAATGGGATTGTTATTGGTAACTCCTCGCCTTTCAATTGGAACACTATGTCCATGATTACATTAAGAAAAATTCCTGATTTTCGTGGATAATTATTTCAAAAAATACAACAGGTTGCATTGATATTGAAATAGATCATCATTCTTTGCTGGAAATGTTGTCAATGCTCGAGCTACTTCCATTGAGTTATTTCAAGGAATGTTTTGTTGATTGCATCAATTGTTTTCATCTTCTTGATCTTGTTCCATTTGCAAACATAAAGATAAAGTGTAATAAGTGTATCTACATTGGTGAGAATAATGAAAATTGAAATAAATAATATACATCAATGTAAATCGAAAAACAATGTACCATAGCAAGAAGTGGTTCGTGAATTATACACATTCTTTCAAAACCAAATCTCATGCCTTCTTTCAACAACTCTTTTGTTGGTGTAGTTCCATACTTTGTTCCCTGCAAGTTTTATACCCCATAATAAATCATATATTTAATATAAAGGATTTTTTGTTCTATTAATTATAAACTCAGAGAAGTAAAACAATATAGATACTTACAAATTCCATAATTAATTTTTGATATGCAAACATATACTTGCAACCGTTATTTAACCCAAGGTCAACCAATTCTTCCAAGGGATCTTCTTTGTATGTTAGCACCTATTTGAAGACATTCAAGGATGGTTGCTATAAATCAACTTAAAATATATTCACTCTGCACAATCCAAAGGGGTTACATCGTAGACCACCGTATCGCGGAAAAGAGAGCCCATAGCGAATGTGACAGCGCAGGTGTGGGACACCAACAAGGGGTTAGAGCGTCGTCTGTGACCCAAACGAGACGATATGGGTGTAGGTGAAGAGTTATAGGGAGGCCAAAAGCTTTGACCATAGCTGAAGCGACTAAATTCTTTTTACTCCCGTTGTCCAGGATCAGCATAACCAAGCGATCCTTCCAACCAGCCTCATGGGGAAGTATCTATCCATCCAACCACAAAAATGAAGCTTTGAGTTGTTATAAGGAAATATAAACAATTACTCACAAACTTTGACATCAGCATTTTTCTTCCTTGTCATCCTGTTTTATGTGTTGAATGAGTTCCATCTTGTTTTCTTTTCTATAAGAAAATACTTGAAAAATAATATTTAATGTTAAATTATTTTTTATATGTACAAATTCAATTATGATTACATACATTTGAAGCACGGTGTTGTTGAGATGGCTCATCCTGTGATGCAATTATGTCCATATCTTTGACCATCTCCTTATACAATTTTTTGGAGATTCCTACGGGCATGTTTTGTATATCAATGCGTTATTCATTTGGGATTTTCATAATCTTCCTGAAAGAAGTAATAAACTATTTTTATAAAGATATATGAAAACTAAATATAACAAAATTGATATTAATAAATTAATGGTTTGTAGTAATATATACATATAATTCTAGAAAATCATTTTATACAATTAGGAAGATTACCTTATCAATGAAATTTTTTTTATTTTTTTTGCTATTGCAAGTCTCACTGTCTGATTGACCATTACTTTGGAAATGCTTCCTGTAGTTTAAATATAATTTTGTTCTTAGAATAATTGCATTGATTTTTGTATTGTAAGTAGAAAGTACGTTTATACATTCATTTCACTAGATCCTTCATAGTTTTGTAAAAAAATTCCCCTATTTCATTAACCTCTAGCACCACTCCAGCTAAGCTAAGGACCAATTCATCATCATTTACATGTTCCATAATTTTTCTTTTCTTAGAATAGCATTATCTTTTCATTTATTGTTGCTCCCTGTAGAACATTAAACATATATGAATTAATAGATTGTTTGAAACATGTTGTCTAAGATTCTTAAGTATATTATTAATGAAATTTCCAAAAAAAAACTCATATTGAATAATATTTTTCATTCACCTGATTCATCATTCGATATTTTTTCTATCAGGATTTTACGTTATTCTACACTTAGATTAGAAATAATCTTATCAACCTTGTTCATTTTGTGGCTTTGCATGACACACACCAACTAATACATATTAGTTAAACTTATATATATTTCAAACATATTAATTTTGTAAATAATTTACAAAGAACTTATCTTCTCTAATTTTTTTGACGTGTTGTCATTATGTCGATCAATATTTTTGTTACTTGAGACCTTTTGAGACATGTTTTATCAATATACAACCTGTACCATTCAATACAAAATCCATTAGATATATTTTACAAGTAAATCAAATAATTTTCTGCCAAAAAAAACTCTAGTAACAAGTGTGTTTATCTAAATAAACACACCAATGTGTTTATAAGAAAAAATGCATCGGCCTTTTAATTGTTCAGCACCGTCATGGAAAATTATTTTTTTTAAATAGTTTTAAATTAAGATGGTGCAATTTGTAAGGCTAAATGTACCACATTGATTTAACAATGTTATTACGAACAAGTGCGTCAGTGTGTTATATTACACCAGGAGCAACGATGAACAAACTGGACATAATCGAAAGTGTTATAATATATCGACGCTTTAAAGTACTCAAGTAGCCCCAATGTGTTATGTTACATAGGGTGAACCGTGAAACATATAGTTGTTTCTTAAAAATCGAAGAGGGCTAACGGTGCAATTTATAAGGCTCAATGCACCGCAATAATTTAACGGTGCTATTAGGAATAGGTGCGTCGGTGCATTTTATTACACTAGGAGCAACGATGAACAAACTAGACATAATCAAAAGTGTTATAATTTATTGGTGCATTGTATTACTCAGGTAGCACTGATGCGCTATGTTACAGATGATGCACCGCACAACATATAGTCGTTTTAAAAAAAATGGAGATGGTCGACCAGGTTTGGATCTAATTCAATAAGTAATTCCCCTACTTTATATTTTAAATGCCCTTAGATAGTAGGTACACAAACCCATTAAAGCTAGAATGACTAAACTAAAAACCCTAATTGTGAAGTGGTAGAGAAAGTTAAACCCTAATGTGAAATCTTACAAGAAGAAGCAAGGGTTTAAGGTAAGTATTGAATTTTTTTGTTTTTTTCTTCTTCTTCTTTTTCTGAATTTTAATTAATTTTAAATAAGAACAGAGATAGTAAAATATTTCACTATAAAAATCTATATGTAAATTCTTTATTATACAAGGTTTTTATTTTATTTTATTTTCTGAATTGTGAATAAATCTAATAGAAATTGTAAAATACTTTAACAGTAAAATTTAAGATTCTTGCTATCCAAGGTTTTGAGTGAATCCCCATAACTGTCAACTTCTGATATTTTGGCAATTCTAAAATATTTTGTAGTTTTGATCTGGTCTTCTCTTGTAAATGATCTCTCTTTTAATTAAACCCTAATAGAAATCATAAAAAAAATTATTAGTAAAATAAACAATAAAATTTAAAACTTACTATGCAGGTTTTTGAGTGACTCACCATACCTTTTAGTTTCTGATCTTATGAATAGTTATGGTGCTCCAAAGTATTCTATTGTTGCTACACAATGCTCCTAGTATATCTCTCTTGCAAATCACTCCCTTGAAATTTTGTGTAAAATAATGAAATGGTAAATATTTTTCTACTATTTAAAAGACTTTATGAAGTTAGATTTTGAAAAATCAATTTCCGCTCGTTTTTTTAATTTAAAATAAATAAATAAATAATCACATTTTTTTTTATTCAATTTCTCTGCACACTAGTGCATTCAATAGTCAAGTGCACTAGAGCGTTTATATAAAAAGCACATTGACATTTCCAGGGCACCATATTTTTTCAACACCCCGACATGGTTCATTTTTTTTCATTTTCGAAATCTCGAAACGGTGTTAATTTTTTTAACGTAATAGTATGATCTATATTTAAAAGAGCACTGAGATGGTTGAATTCATTTATATTTTCTAAATTCGGGAAATAGTTGTGTACTGATGTTGTTTTTTACTAAAATGTACCAGTGCATTTTTATGTCAAAGAGCATTAATATGATAACTTATTTTTTATTTTTTCGAAATGTCGAAAACAAGTGTAGGTATTGTTTAAACGACCTGATACTCTTATTATTTAAACAGATTGGTGCAATTTATTCTGATTAGTGCACTGGTGGGGTTTAAAAGCTATCTGAAATTTTATTTTCACATAAAATGGCATATTAATCTCAAATTATCCTTTAGAATGCATCCACATGAATTACAATAGTTCATAGTATACATCTTCCGTTTAAAGTCGCCTTGTTCTTGAAAAATGGTTTCAAAACTATATCGAAATTCAGATTGTGGTTATAAGGTTCTCGAGATTAATTTTAGATATTCACGCAAAATTTTATTTATGATTTTTTTCAAATACAGGGACAAAATCTCAATAATATCAAATGGTCAATTCTTCAAATTCTAGCACATTTCATATTGTGATCAAATTCCTTCACAGTGTTCTCCCTTTCCATCTTGAGTAAGTTCAAATTTTATTTATATTTCGATTATCTAATTGAATTTATTTTTTTTAATCCATCTCAATTTGAATAAAAGTGTATGCAAATTATTTGCAGGATCTAGATTCAGAATCTAGTTTAAATGCAGAAAATATCACTCCATGTTATTTTCAAAAACGTCGAAAGCTCTTATCAAGAGCAGCATATCGCAAGCAATTGGTAGATGAAAATGGACAACCTCTTCACCCTTCCAATTGGAACGTGGCATCCTCTAGCCACAAAATTGGGTCAACGATGGTAATAATTGTTTGATATAATGAAATTTCAAAAAACCAATTTCATATTTGTGCTTACTAATATCCTTGATATTGTACTAATGACATTCAACATTTTTTGAAATTAGGATTCTAGTGATGATGAGCGACCCACCTACCATCTTTCGGTGCACCCCACTGCAACATCAAATCGAGAGAAGGTTGCATTAAGAGTAATACTTAAAGAGGAAGCATACAAAGAATAGTTGAATCAACCACCATTCCCATTATGTCCATATTCACCAATTAGGAATGACTACAACAATAGTAGTTCTTCATCACAAGTTGGCAATGGTGGAAATCAAGTGGAGGTTACTATGGATAATTACTTATGGGATACGACTGCCATGGAGGCAATGTTGTTAGATGGTTTCCATAAGGATGAGCTAGGGGATGATGCTCATATCACTGATACCTTATTCGAAAGCCTGAAATATGCTTCCACTACCCCTCTCTTTGGACCTAGCAGTAAGTCAAAGTCTACTTAGCTGGGGACAATGATGTTGTTGTACAACGTGAAATGAAAATTTGGCATGTTGAATGCATGTTTCTCGGCATTATTGAGATAATTGACTTGCATGAACGATAAAGTTCCTTATATTTTGTCACATAATAAAATTTTAAAATGGTCGATTTTATGAATGTCAAATATTGCCATTATACAATTATATTCGCCATCAACCATAGGATATTCAATGATAAGGTTATTCTTAGCGATAATGTATTTCTGAGTAGTTGTGAAGAGGCAAAGTAGTTGTTGAAAATGTTAGGTGTTGAGTACATATCATATCATGCATGTCCAAATGATTGTATTCTATATAGAGGAGAATATGCAGACAAAGAGATATGTCTGAAATGTGGGCATGACAGGTACCCTAATTTAAAAAAAAAGGTAAATCACATGGTCCTCCTCATAATATATTGATTCACATGCCTATAATCCCAAGGATTCAAAGACTCTTTCATTGCAAAGAAGTAGTTATGTGGTAGGGATGGCATGCCTCACATAGAAGTGATTCAAGAGTTATGTGAGTCCCAACATATTCAGTAGCCATGAAGCAAATAGAGGATACATGGCTTGAAAAATTCGAGGATGAAGTACGAAGTTTATGACTCAGCATAGCCATGGATGGAGTCAGCCCATATTCCCTCCAAAACTCCAACTATTTTGTTTGGCTTGTAGTAGTGATTAATAACAATATAGCCCCATGGTTGTCCTTGAAGAATGAACATCTTATGTTGGCTCTCATAGCCCATGGTAGAATAACGGTGAAGAATATGGATGTTTACTTACAACCATTGGTAGATGAATTTAAGGAATTATGGAAAGGGATACATGTGTATGATGTATCAAGTCCCATCATAACAGAGAGGAGTTTTATGTTGTATGTCATATGTGCTTACACCATACATGATTATCTAGTATTAGGAGTTTACTTTAGTAAATTACATTATTATTGATTTGTTTAGTAACAATATTGTTTTGCATATTAATTTAATTCATTGCAATTATTCATATATTCATGGTCGTGAATGTGTCGGATTGTTACAATAATTTCGCAAGTCTTGTAACAAAAGGGTATCATGGATGTAAATGTTGTGGACCTTCTCTCAAGGCTAGGTGGTCCGACCACCTATGAAAGCCAGTGTATGACTACTTCAAGGTATTCCTCCCAAAAGAACACCCTTACAGAAAAGCAACACCCACTTTCAATGGTAAACCAGAGAGAACTCAAAGGCCTACAATAATGACACTAGTTGGATGGATTAGAGCATATGAGATAGAGAAGGAGAAGGGGTTTGCAGAAATGTTTGATTCAAATGGGAGCCTATTTTCAATGATCCAAATTTCATTGACACTTGTGTTGAGAAATTTCCCATTGGGATGAAAAGGAATTTTTTCTTTTATTAGCTCCCATATTGGGGGCATCTTAAGATTTCCCACTTACTAGATCTCATGCATATATTTAAAAAGGTTTCATCTTCTTTATGGAGGCACATATCATCGAAAGAAAGCGACACATTGCCTATTAGGAGAGATATTATTTCTTCAAAAACTAAAAATAAACATTTGCCAAGATAAGAAACTAGAGGAGAGGTTGACCCCTCTTGTTCTTTAAAAGAAGGTGTTGTCCCATGGATTTTAAATAAATGTGATCTTTCTTTGGCAAAGGAAGTTATAATGAATGTGAGGGTGCCTTATTTATATGGTTATTCACTACGGAATTGCTTCACTGTGGATGATCGTTTGTTGGGGTTGAAATAGCATGACTATTTGAACCTTTTAAGAGTAAGTATGCCAAAAACATGATTTTATTATTTTTTTATTTTTATGTAATGAGATATTTTATAAATAATTTTTGTGTAATGTATTTTTTACTATGTAGCGTCATTATCCTCTGCCCATGCATGGGTGTGTGAACCATGACCTCCCCCAAGACCTATGACATGCCATATATAAATTATTTGCATTTGTACATTTGATCACATCAAAGGAGATTCATATGGATAGCATTCCACAGTGGCATCAAGAGATAACTGAGATTGTTTGTATGTTTGAGAACGAACTACCGACGAGTTTCATGGACTTACAAGTTCATCTTATAATTCATCTAGTATATGAGGCTGAATTAGTTGGGATCATTTCTTATCGTTGGATGTTCTTCTTAAAGAGGGACATGAATAAATTGAAAGGTTTTGTATGGCAAAGGGAAAAACTTGAGGGGTCTATTACAGAGGAGTATATATCATATCAGTATTTCTATTATGACAATGAGTACATCAAGCAGATCAACAACACACTAGGTGCAGCCATTTGGGATGATGAAAGGGATGAAGACAAAAGAGAAGGGGAGATTCTCAAAATGAATGGAAGGAGGAACATGATAAAGAGTAAGTGTAGGCTTATCATTTATTAAATTACTACACAATAACTATTCACACTGAACTTCATACTAATGCATATTTTATCTCAATATATATTATATATATATATAATATATAAATATAATATATATATATATATATCTATAATATAAATATATATTAATATATATTATAATATATTAGATATAATAGATATATTAAGTATGAAACTGCCAGAGTTTTTGGGACATTCTTCGGAGATCTAGAATTGGCATTATTGTGTGTATTATCCACACAAATAAGTTAACATTTTCCCGATGCAAGGGCATTGATCCCATGGTTAGTGTCCTTTGCCTCGAAAACTACAATTAGAGCAATGTTGTCCTTGAGCCACTGACTAAGAGTAGCATTTTTCTGAGCTGATGGAACCACAGTTTATGTTAGAGACAGTGCAACTTTATCAACTTTGTTTGGTTATTTTTATAATCGTTATTTTAAAATAATGAAGAAAAAAAATATTAGTTTATATCTATGTTTTACAGATTTTAGTAAAAATGTTTATATGACATACCCTTGAATCAAATTCTAGGAAGGAATGAAGAAACTGCTTTCAATGAAGTAGACCCTTTCAATCAAAAGAGACAAAATTAACAATACTTATAGTATAAAACAAAGATGTCATTATTTATAAAAAGGTGGAGGATGAGTATTTGTAGCAAAATACAATTTGTATTGTTATTATGTTGACAAAAGGAAAACCTCACTTGGAAAGGAATTTTGTAGCCTTATGAAAAATTTGTTGCTACTTTGCAATGACAGTGTAATGAAAACAAATGTAATGGTGATCAATGCTTCAAATCGGGGGGTTTCCTTCATATTAAATGATGAAAATTAGAGGTGAATTCTTCTTATAATTACTTGGGCTTGGAAAATTACTTTATAGTTATAACTAGAATTTCCTTTGGTATGGAGAAACATGTAATAATATGTGTGAGAACTCCTTAATATATATAAATTAAATGTGAAAATTTTCACTTGTGAAATTGAATTAAAAATGCTTCAATTTAGAACAATGGAGAAGAAAATAGCTTTATACAATTGCCTTGTTTTAGTTCCAAGTGATCAAAAAACTCTTCAAAGAAAGTTGAGAAAGTTTGCAAATCATTCTAAAGAACCAATTGTAATGGTACATACCCCTTACTATATGATATTAGTAAAAATATGTCTTTTACCATTAGTGAGAGAAGCATTGTGACAATTCAAAAATCATTTAATCGAGATAAAGAATACAAATGCAAAGAGGTTATCATATGACATACATTGGAACATAAAATAAATGTTGGTCCAATGACAATGATTTGGAATAAAAATGGGAATTAAAGAGATAAATTTTTCCAATGCAATATTGACCATTACATACTTTGTACATAAGAGTGTAACAAAGTTATGGTAGGAATATAGAAAGAAAATGAGATTTTTTCAATGTGAGATCAAAACAATGAACACCTAAATGAAGTGAAATGATAATGTCCATGATTAGAGATAAGAAATTTGTTAATTTTGGATAAGCACTCATAACCTAGTAGTGGTAGTAGGGACAATATAAATTAAGAAAAGTGTGTATGTTTTCTTTGAGGGCAACGAGGATTTGAGAATGAGGTGTAGGAAATGTCATGGTGTATTGTATTTGATCAAGAAAGGAGCACTCAATAAGTACTCAATAAAACATGAGGATTTAAATAATTTAGATGTCTTATTAAATTTTTCCTCTAAACATGTGGTAGCTTTATATATGTATAATGATAACAAAATTTATATTTATTTTAAAAAAAAATTGTTGTCAAAGAAGACAACAATCTACATGTATATGATTCCAGAATCCTTAACATGTTTAAACATGTATCTAAGAAAACTACAAAAAGTTTCCAACAAATTATTAATTGCTTGTTCCAAGTTTGCCTACAAGTACCATGTTTCACATAAATTCCCAAAGTGAATAATTCTAAAATTCATCACATCGTATTACCGATAAGTAGGGACACTTCCCCCTTCTTCTTTCCCCTCATTTGAGTGAGGGGAAATTTGTTCTTCAATATCTATAGTTGATAAATTGATTCTCCTTCCCTGAGCATAGCTCGATAGGATTCCTCCACTCTCATATTGTTGGAGACCATAGATGAAGTCACCACACATTGTTTTATGGTAAAATTACATAGTCTAGCACATTCTACCTCTAGTAAATCTATCCTCTGCTTCTAACATTCAATGATATTCATGGAATTGTTTAAAAGGTTGAAGTAGATTTGTTCTATCTCTGCCAATTTAGTAGATACATCTAATATAGCATCTCTATTTCCTTAGATGAATTCCTTATGAAAATGCATTACTCGCTAAATCTCATGAAAATTTCCTCTATCCGTATTACATGTCTCTCTAAAAGAAACTTGCAAGAAGTACTAGTGGGACCTTTGGGTTACTTTATTGCTAATATTGTCATTAGATTTAGGTATCATAGCATCAGAAACAAAAGGTGTTGGATATATAATACAATATCTGAAAGAGTTATTCTATTGTATTATTAAATGTTGGATCGTGAGTGTAACTGAAATAATTTATATCATTGATACCATGCTTAGGGAATAACCTTATGATCTTGTAGCCCATTTTTTATTAATACTCTTAGGCTAAGTTTTAATGCTCAATGTTATGCTTCTTCATTTAGTTCCCCTTTCATGTGATAGAAGGAAACTTTAGCGAAGGACTTGAGCACATTTTTTATTCTTGAGATGATGGTCTTTAGTTTGACACCTTCAAGAAAGGATTCCCCTCTCATTTCCTTAAATATGAGCATAATTCCCCCTAAGACTAATAATTCCCTTATGTTTGTCTCATTTACAATGGATAATACACACTAGAGAGAATAAGCCTCGAACAATTTATTGGTGAGGTTTCCCAACACCCACATGTATAGTATTATAGAATTCTCTCTAGGATCTTGTAGACTCAACAACCCCTCTCTTCCCACCCCACCACATGTAACAACCCTTCTCAAAATTCCATATAAAAGTTAATAACGGAAAAAAATAAGACCAAGGTCATGGGACATGTATTCCAAATTGAATGGTGGGAAACAAATCCTAGTGGGTGTTCATTTTAGTTATTATGGCTAAAGGAAAATGTCAAAGGCAATGGAAAAGGATTTGGAAGGGCATGAAGCATTAAATTAGCATTTTATTTATGAATATAATGGAAATTAGGAGAGAAGGAGGGTGAAAGGTCACAGGGGTCATGTGAGGAGGAAAATGAAGGAAAATAATGGAAAATGAAGAAAATAGAGGCCTCATTGATAAAAAAAGGCTTCTGAGGATCAGTTCGTGGCTTTTGGTAAGTTTAGTTTTCGAGATCTCTCTCTTACACTCTTGAACACTTAGATTCTTCTTCGATAATTTTAGCATTGGATCAAGAAGATTAAAGAAGGAAAAGGAAAGAAAGGATCAAGCAAGGAAGAGTAGGATTTGGCAACTACAACGAGGCTATTTGCAGGTATTGATTTGCATGTGTGATTTCCTTGCTAGATTTGGCACGCATGGTTTTGCATGTATGTTATTGGCTCTCTTGTTATCATTGGCATGGGTTTTTCCAAGTGTGTTAGTTTTTTTTAGCCTGGCCTTTCCATTTCTGGATAACCATGGTGTGATGGGGTTCTCATGTTTTGGTTGAGTTGGATTACCAGATGGATTCAAAGCTGAGTGAGGTGGATATCTGAATGAAAGAACACATGAGCTAGTGATCCTTGAACCAGACTGTGGATTATGGTAAATCCATTGGCCTAGTGAACCCTAAATTGGACTGTGGGTTATGGTAAATCTAGGTATTTCGTGCCTTGGTGGTCCTGGGAATCCTCGATCGGTGAATGGAAAAATATACAATAAATCTTGCAGATGGTTTCCCTTGATCAAGCCTAGGAATCCTTGTTGATGAATGGCGGGATATACTATAAAGTCTAGAGGGTGGTTTCTTGATTATGGCCTAGTGATACCTGGATCAGACTTTGGATTGTGGTAAAGCCTAGAGAGTAGGAGACAGTAAAATTCCTCACGGCGTAGGTGGAGAAATCTGGTGGCATCCATGCTTGTTTATGGCCTAGTGATCTAGTGAGGATTGCGGTAAAGGCTGGTTCTATTGATGAGGGTGAGGTGGTGTAGCCTCAAGATGCCCTGGTTGAGTTTTGATTATCAGTCCCACATTCATGCTTGGCATATGGCACGAGGGTGATTAGCTGAAAGAAAGATTCAATTTAGCCAATCTATGGTTGGGTGGTACGTGGAAGTCTCAAACTTGGTTGGCTTATGCATTCATTAACAAGAGTTCCTTCTCCTTCGTATTTCATGTGTAAATGTATTGGTTCATATGTGGTATATATGGTTGTTGTATCTTTTTTATTTCTATTGGTTATATGATGGTTATGAGCATGTTTTATGACAGTGATGACGTATGGATCTCGTCATTTTTGGGTTGATAAATGAATGAAAAATGAATATATGACCTAATAGATGATAATGCAACTAATGTGATAAGGCATCAATCCTTCCTTACGAATCTCAGATAAGTATGAAACCCTTATGCTCAGATCTGTTGTTATGACCTGTAGATTACATGTGCACAATGTGTTCAACTAAATGTCTGTCCTGGTTAGGCTTGGTTAGATCAAGTCCTTGATAAAGTTTTGTATTAGAGGCTTTGTCTTGGTGTCATTTATTGTCTTCGAAATTCTCATCAAGTTTTGGGAAGTGGTTTGGATACTAGCCCTGAAAAAGTGGCTTAAATGTCACAGTCTCTGGCCCAGAATTGGATGAAAAAGACTGCAATCTCTCCCTTGCAGACATTTTGGGAGCTACTAGAGGGTCCCAATTGCATGCATGCCTATGTCATGGGAGAAACTAGGGGTTTAATTCATTGAAAGGCTAGGTTAACTTAGGGGTTGGGCACTTAGAGTAGTAGATTAGCCCTTGGGGGTCTTGTAGCACCTGAGGGAGGTCTGTAAGGTGTTGGTTCATTGGTTCCACTTCCTTAATTGCACTTAGGGAGTTTAATAATATCATAGTAACTCTTCATCACATATTTACCTCTATGGACCGGTTAGCTTCGGTAAATGTGGGAGGAGGGTGTTACAGAGTGGTATCAAAGCAGGCTTCAACACTTGAACTGGATGGGAGGAATGTATTTGGCATGCATGCATGTAGGTTGTATATGTGCTTGAAGTGTATGCATGGTGGTACTCATAGTTTCAGTGATGTCATTGTGTGGAAGTGGATGGTGTGTTGTTGGATGTGGTCGTCATGAGTGTATGTCGGATGTAAATGCATTTGTTAAGCATGTCAACGTCTATATGTTGTTATGCATGCATTGTCATGGTTAAGATTGTTTTCCATGATTTCATTGTATCAATTTTAGGTCATCATGATGTTGTTGCTATGTTACGATGTTGATGTGTTGGTTGAGATAGATCATGATATGCAGATCATCAGAATGAGGTTGTAGCACTAAAATTCGGGATAGAGGTCCGGTTAACCGTTACTCAGTCAATTTTAGCTGTTGGAATGGCCTACTATCCTTATTTAACTCATCGCTCAGATTGGATCTTCAACTTGTCCTGAAGATGAACCACACTGGTTGGTTCGAAAAGCGTCGACAAATGATTTTTTTATGTGATTTTGCCGAAATTATTCTCCAAATTAAGAGAATATCGTCATATAGGTTTGTATATTTGGCATGCAGGTATGTGGTTAATGGTTGTTATAAGCATTAGGGTTACCGATATGCTTTCCATTCTATTATTATTATGGTTACATGTATGATAGATGCTAGTTGATTAGTTTTGTCATATGCAGTTGTGTAGGATAGTCATGAATGTTAGTAACTTGTTATATGCATTGTTGTTGTTTTTTTATGATAGTTAACTTGATGATTATGTTATATGTTGTTGATGAGTATGTTATATGTTAACTTGTTGTTTTTATATGTTATTTAACTTTATGGTTAGGGTTATTGCATTAAGATCTTGATGTTATATGTATTGTGTTAATCTGGATTGGCCTATGTAGATGGTTATGGTTATGACATCTAGGTATGAATCGAATTATTTGTGATATTATGTTGCACTAATCTAGACTTACTTTGCATATGTGATTGTTATGCATGAACAAAAGTTTTTTATGAGTTTATGATGTGAACATGTTAGCTAGTTACTATTATGGATATCATGGTCTTATTTATGTTTGAGTTGATATGTTGTGGAGTTATATCATGCTAATCTAGATTGATTATGCAGACAAGATAGCCTCCCTTGAGATATATTAAGGTATGAGTTTGCTTATATCATATATTTGTTGTTTGAATGTTTGATTATGGTGTTTATATGTTGTTTTAATGTCTGATTAATTACATGACATGAGTATGTGTCTATAAGATGTCAGGGATAAATGATCTTGTTTTAATATGGTTGTACTAATACATATGTGTTAAGACAACTGATATGTACTTGAGTGTAACTAGTTGATATTTGTAGCATTATGTATTATGGTTGATGAATGTGAATTGATTGTTGGTTGTTAGACTTGGTAAAGGTTGATTTCAAATTCCTACACAAGATGCCTTGATTTTTGGAACATGGACTAACATGTGTGAACAGTTGCAGGGCAACATGCTTGGTATTAGCATGACAAGGTAATATTGATTTTCTTATATAACTAGCAAGTAGGTGATGTGATAGCACATAATAAAGATTCAAATGTAGCAAGGTAAATGGTAAAAGAAAGGAATTGAGTAAGAATTCCTTTGGCTATGTTTGGAAACCCTAATTCCAAATGAATGATTACTTTGCATACAAGAAATATTCTTAACCTTGATTTTGTCTGACATTATGTGGATATATGTTATATTCATGAACATGTATTTGACAGGTATATTGGCTAGTTTCTAGTTATAGCTAGGTCCATCAAGGGAATTGGATTCCCTTGAGAGATGGTATGGATGTGTTTAGTTACAAGCTAGCGTGCTTGGTATAACAAGGTACGATAACTAGTATATTGTTATATTTTTTTATGCATTTAAAGTTATGTGTTTATGGTAGCATGATACAAGGAATTGCATGGCAAAGAGACTCGTATGAAATCTTGAAGAAGGCTTGGGTTGAGCTTTCCCTTGGAAGCGTTGGGAACCCATGGGGATTGAGTCATGGTGTTTGTTACTAGTTTTGTGCTTTCAGTATTTTGTGATTTGTTTGTGATTGATTTGTAGTTTTGTTTATGTCTAGTGCAAGGCCTTGCCACTTTATTTGTAATGTTTTATTGCTATTGGTTTTCATGGTTTTCTCATGTTTGTTTCTTGGTCTTTCCTTTTATGTTTTGAGAGCCGTGGGAATTGGTTGGGAAAGAGGAAAGTTAATGGAACTAGGGAAGAGATAAATGAAACCCAACTTGATATGTAAGGATCGGATGAATCTCGGTGCATGAGTAAGGAAGTTGAAGGTAAGAATATGACAGTCAATTGGATTGGTTGGGTCCATTGTGGTAAATGGACTGTGGCAGTACAAACATGAGAAAGGTAACCGGAAAAAAGTAAATGGATTTGAGGCTTCAAATGTCTTGGCTATGTTGGGAACTATTTTTCTCAATGTGATGCATGTTGTGTATGAATAAAGGTAGTTCTCTTAACCTTGACCTTATGGTATTTGGTAGTTATGTTGTGATCATGATTGTTTTTATGATAATGTTTATATGTATATATGTATGTATGTATGTCATTTTCTAACAGGATCATGATTGTTTTATGATGATGTTTATATATATGTATCTATGTATGTATCTATGGCATTTTCTGACAATGTTTTCAGGGATCATTTTGTGGAGGAACGATTTCTTATGCAGGCAAAGAGCATGAAAAAGGTTCCTTGTCTTATGGGAATATAGTGGGAAGAGTAGCCTCGACAAATTACAAGGTCAGTCTCATGTGGATATGAGTTGATATTATGTGTTTATACTATGCCTATGTTTACGTTATGGATAGGTAATTCTAAGAGATACATCAATAGAATGAAAGCAGCGTGATCCGCGACATGCTAGGATAATCATGGATGACATAGAGACACTAGAAGCAAGGTTGCTTGGTAGAGACAGTGTGGTTTTGGATGTGCAATGCTACTGTTGTGTATATGTTGTGCATATTATATATACAGTGATTGTACCTATGGTGTTGAGTGTCTATTATATATATGGTGTTGTGTGTGTATTGCATATGTAGTGTTGGGTATAGATGGTGCTATGTACATGTTGGATATGTTGTGCTATGTACATATTGTATTGTGCGCATGATGGATATGCATTGTTCTGTGCATACGCTATTATGCACATGTTGGATATGTGTTGTAGTGTACATATGGTGCTATGTATACGTTGTACATGCAGTTCTATGTACATATGGTGTTGTGTGCATGTTGTACATGTGGTGCTATGTACATATGGTGTTGTGTGCATGATTATACATGTGGTGTTGTAGACATGTTGTACATGTTGTGTTGTGTGCAGATGGTGTTATGTACATGTCATGCATGTGGTTTTGTGTACATGTGGTGTCACGTACATTTCGTGCAATGTGGTGTTGTGTACATTTGATATTGTGTACACATTGTACAGGTGGTGCGGTGTACATGTGGCATTGTCTACACGTTGTGCAGGTGGTGTTGTGGACATTTGATGTTGTTCACACG
>APFE030738288.1:26970-45124 GCA_000404065.3 Pinus taeda | reverse complement strand
TTTCCAGGGCTCTAGAGTGTTTGTTCCAACTAAGGCCCCAGGACTAGTAACTCAAACCACAGTTGTTGTAGGGCTCCAGAGTGTTTTTCCAACCAAGGCTCAAAGACTAGTAACTCAACCCATCAAGGGCTCTAGAGCGTTTTTCCAACCAAGGCTCCAGGAATACTAACTCAACCCAAGCTATTGCATGGCTCCAAAGAATTTGTCCAACCAAGGCTCCAAGAACTAATAACTCAACCCACATCCAAAGGAACATGAGAACCAACCAAAAAAAAAAATGGAAATACTCCCATAATACCATGGCTATCCAGGAAATGGCAAGGCTAGGAAAAACCACTGTCAATCCAGGAAATCTTCCATGTCAATGACAGATCATGACCAGAAACCACATGCATATGTCACCCATGCCAAAACTAGTAAGGAAATTATACAGGCTCCAGAGTGTTTGTCCAACCAAGGCTGCAAGACTAATAACTCAACCCACCAAGGGCTCTAGAGCATTTGTCCAACCAAGGATCCAGGAATAATAACTCAGCCCAAGTTATTGTAGGGCTCTAGAGAATTTGTCCAACCAAGGCTCCAAGAACTAATAACTCAACCCACAGCCAAAGGAACATGAGAACCAACTAGAAAACAAAAGGGAAAGACTCCCACAATACCATGGCTATTCAGGAAATAGCAAGGCTAGGAAAAACCACTGTCAATCCAGGAAATATTCCATGTCAATGACAAATCATGACCAAGAAACGAAATGCATATGCCATCCATGCCAAAACTAGTAAGGAAATCATACATGAAACTCGATACCTGCAAGAAAAAATCGATGTAATTGTTGATCTCGATGTCTTCTTATGCTTTCTTTCTCTTCCTTCACCTTCTTGCTCCAAATACCAAGTATGACACACTCCTCCAAGGGTGCTCCAAGAAAACTCTAAGTATCCAAGAGTATGAGAGAGAGAGAGAGAGTATAATGAGAGCTCCAAAACTGAACTTACAAAAGTCTAAACTGACCAAAGCCATGAACTGGTCCTCAAAAACATTTTTATTAATGAGGCCTCTATTTTCTTCATTTTCCATTATTTTCCTTTATTTTCCTTCTCACATGCAACCTGTGACCTTTCACCTTCCTTTTCTCCTAATTTCCATTATTTTCATCAATAAATGCCACTTTGCCTTTCCAAAGCCTTAGCCATTTCCTTTGTCAATTTCCATAGCCATAATAAACCAAATTAACACCCACACTAGGATGTTTTTCCCAACATTCATCTTGGAATACGTGTCTCGTGACCTTGGTCATTATTTTGCCTTTATTAACTTTTATTACATGGAATTTTTACCAGGGTTATTACAGATCCCTCCCCCTTGGGGGAACACCATCCTTGGTGTTGAATGACACCTACTACCAACAAGACTGTTGAAATGAAAACATATTGCCCATGGAGCTTTATAACTTAGCTTGTTGTAGTATTTACAATAATCAACATGTTGAGAAGAAAATCGACATGACAACATAACAATATGAAAACCATAATGAAAACACACCCATACCTCTTATTAGATCTTTACAACACAAGTCATGGTAGTATTTAAATCCATATACATATATACATACACCACAACATATACCAAAACATATGCCAAACATTCGCTCAACTAGCGAATAGAGATGGATACATAGCATGCATATAATCTTCCATCTGCCATGTACCTTCATCGGGCCCAAAGTGCTTCCACTACATTTTAACCTACTTGATTGCTTAATTCAAGAGCATAAGCATATTTCTCTACAATATACACTAAGGTTCTGGCTGGAATTCTCCTTCTGGATCCACCTGCAATACACACCAATCAATCATAGGATCAACATCCTTAACATAATTTTTAAGAAATGACACATGGAAAACATCATGGACTTTCATTGTCGGAGGTTGTGCAAGCCGATAGGCTATTGGGCCAATCCTTTCAAGAACCTTGAAAGTTCCACAAAATCAAGGTGCTAACTTGGCACATGATCCAATCTATAAGGATCTCTTCTTTGGCTTGATACGTAGGTACACCTATCCCCCAACCTGAAACTCCTTAAACAACATGTTCTGATATGCATAAAAAAATTTCCTTTCCTATGTTGCCTTTATATTCTTCTTGATTACCTGCATTTCCTATTCCATATCTGCCAACATATCCAGCCCTATCAATACCTTTTTAACTAGAGCACTCCAACTAATAGGAGTATTACAACTCTGCCCATATAATGCCTCAAATGGACTCATCCTCAATGATTCCTAGTAACCATTATTGTAAGAAAAATCTACCAACGAAAGGTAATCCTCCCATCTCCTCTATTGATGCATCACATACATCCTCAACATGTCCTCCAATATCCTGTTGACCCTCTCTATTTGTCCATCTGTGTACGGATGATAAGTTGTACTGAAGGCCAACTTTGTACCTAAACCTACAAAAAAATCCTTCCAAAACTTGGAAGTGAACTTTACATCCCTGTCTAACACAATCTTCTTCAAAACGCCATGAAATATGACCACATCGTTGATGAAAACATGTGCCACATCAGTAGTTGAATAGGTAGATTTCACCAAAATGAAGTGTGTTACCTTAGTCAACATGTCCACCACAACCATGATGGAATCATGATGTCTAGATGTTCTTGGAAAACCTGTGATGAAATCCATGGAAATGACCTCCTATTTCCACTCTAGAATTCAGATCAGTTATAGTAACCCACTTGGATGCTTACACTCTCCCTTTACCTGTTGACAATCCAAGCATCTCTCCACAAACTCTGCCACTTCTTTCTTCAAGTTCGGCTAGTAGTAGAAATTCTTCACCATTGCCAATGTCTTCTAATATCTCGGGTGACTTGAATATAGTTTCACATGTAACTCTCTCAAGATAAGATTCTTGAGCTCATTTTCATCTAGCACATATATCCTATCCCTAAATATGATCAAGTCATTTGTTGTGAGATGATAGTCCACATCATGTGCACATGTACCTACACCTATACCTATACCTATACCTTTCCTCTATTGTAACCTATGCCTAAGCTCCATGTACTTGTTATCCTGCTAACATGCCTGTAAGATCTGAGCTTCTAAATTTGTTCCATAAGAACTCATAGTTGTTATGTGGTTAACTTGTAGCCACCTGCTAAGAGAATTTGCAACCATGTTCTCTTTACCTTTAATGTACCTGATCTCAAAGTCAAACTCACTAATCATGGCCAACCATCTGAGTTGCTTAGCATTCTGATTCGGTTGGTCAAATAGGTACCTCAATCCATTGTGATCACTCATCAATACAAACCTCCTTCCAAGAAGATAGTGCCTCCACATCCTTAATGCATGGATGATCGCTACCAACTCAAGATCATGTTTCAGATAATTCTACTCGTGGTCAATCATTTTTCGTGACTCATAGCATACTACTTGTCCCTCTTGCATAAGAAATCCACCATCCTCTTTTGCAAGCATTTGTGCATACCACAAATTCTCTGTCTGGATCTGCAATCTTTAGCACTAGAGCATGTGTCAACAATTGTTTCATTTGCTCAAAACTTCTTTCACATTCCTCAATTCGTTCAAACTTCTTACCTTTCCTTTACAATGATGTGATGGGATATGCAATCTGTGATAAGTTCATGATGAACCCCCTGTAATAACCTGCTAACCCCATAAATGATCTTACCTCATCCACATTCCTAAGAGCTTTCCACTCCATGATAGCCCTTATCTTCTTTGGATCTACTGCTACACCTTCCTTGGAAACCACATGTATGAAGTAATGTACCTTTTTCTAAAAGAAACTTCATTTTCTAAGCTTAGTATATAATTGGTGCTCTCTTAGAAATCTCAATACTATTGCTAAGTGTTTGGCATTTTCTTCCTCATTTTTAGAATATACCAACATGCCATCAATGAACACAATAGGAAAATTGTCGAGACAAGGATGCAACACACTATTCATCAAGCACATAAAGGTAGTTGGAGCATTTGTCAAACCAAATGGAACTACAACAAACTCATAATGTTTGTACCTGGTCTGAAATTTTGTCTTGTGAATGTCTTCTTTAATGCCATATTTAGCTCATAAAACTCTTTTTCCCTATCGTCATAGTACCTCTTTGATAGATACTTCTTCCTCAATAGTCTCTCAAATTCACTCCAAGTCAACTCCTCGTCATAAATATCTATGACGTTATTCACATCTTCCCACCAGATATTTGCTTTACCACAAAGACTTAATGTAGCTCTTCTGGCCTTGATGTTCTCTAAGTAACCATGTATCCTGAAGAACATCTTCATTCCAAGCATGGAATTCTTTTTCATCTTGTGATTTCTTCATTTCCCCATAAAATGTAGGTGGATTTTCTCTCTTGAACTCATATAGAAATTATCCTCTATCAATCCTCCTATAAGGATGATAACCATGATAACCATGATACATGTCAGAACCAGAACTAGAATAGTACATGTGTCCATCACCCCTCCTTTCTGGGGTATCCAAGAACCTACCATCCCTAATCATGTCATCTCTATCTAACATGTGCCCATTGTGAGATCTCCTACCATATGCCCATTAGTCCTATCCTCCTATCCATAGTTGATCCGAAGTGGTCCCTGCCTCGGCAATTTTGACAGACTCTGAAGAATTATTGAATTAACTTATTCTTGTTTCTCCTATGTCTGCATGATTATGTCATTATCTACTTTACAAATCCTGATTTCTTCCATCAAACTCCTTAATGTGTCTACTAAGTCAGAAGATTTCCCAACACCACATTGCTCATTTGGTTCATAGGGAGAATATTTGTAATCTATCATCTTGCTAGTCATCTTTTATCTCTTCTTCCTGCAAGGTAGATTATGTCATCTAAACCAAATCATAAACAAACCAATGTACCTTAGTATAGTTCAGGGAGGATAGCTTGTCTGCAAGACCAACCAGATTAGCGTAATATATATATATATATATATATATATATATATATAAACATATCATATCATCATTTATTCATCATTTCAATTATTATCCAGTCATCAATGCATAACCATACCCACCACATGTTATGATCTTATGCATGACAATTACAACAACATCAATGTATGCATAATGATATATAAGCACTAACATGCATAACCAATCCATAATCGACATGCACTCGTGACGACCACATACAACCACAACACCAACAAATTTTCATACCTCGACACCATTGCAATCATGACCAATGCCATGCATACACCATAAGCACATATACCACAAGCACAAGGACCTATATGCAACTAACATATACATATGACAACACATTCATTCAAGGGGAATGGAAACCAGACATCTACCAAAGAGAACGGAACCATGCTTTGATACCACTCTATAACCCCCCTCCTCCCATATCTACCCAAGTAACCAACCAACCATGGCAAACATGTGACAAAGAGTTACTATGATATGATTCAACTCCCTATGTAACGTTTAAGGAAGTGTAATCTTTGGAACACAACCAACCTAACCTTCTACACATGCAACAGAACCCCCAGGATCCATCCAACCAATCCAAGTGACTAGGCCCTTAAACAAACTGACATTTTGCATCCTTAAAGGATCATTCGCTCCCCTGACATGGGCATGCATGTGACTGGGACCCTCCATTCGCTCCCAAAACAAGGCATGCATGCAAATGGGGACTTTTCCAGGTAGTTATGTGTCAACGACTCCAAATTTTGTGCCACTTTTTCAAGCCTAGGACACAGGCCACTACCCAAAACTCCATGAAACTTCTAGAAATGAAAAGTAATATCAAAACAATGATACAAATGCAAATATTTTAACAAGGACATGACTAGAACCTTAATACCCATGACAGGCATTTCTTCAAACATGTCACAAATATACATTCTACAAGTTTAAATAACATATTTGAGCATAGGGGTCTCATACTTATCTGAGAATCAATAAGAAGCATTGATGCTCCATCACAATAAATACATTACCATTTATTAAGCCATATATTCATTATACATTCAGTGACTAACCAAAACATGATGACAGCCATACATTTTCATTGTCATAAAACTCATTCATAAACAACATATAACCAACATAAATATGAAGGATATAATAGACATATAATCCACATATAAACACGTATATTTACCCATAAAATACCAGGGAGAAAGTGAGCTCTTATTAATTAATGCAAAGGCCAACCAAGTTCAAGACTCCACATTCCACTCAACCATAGATTGGTTGAACCAAATATCTCTTCAACCAATCACCCTATTGCCATATTCCAAGCATGAATGTGGGATCTCATATAACAAATCCATAAAAATAAAACTAGGGTTTCAAGAGGCCAAACCACCTCAAACCTCAATCAATGATTCTACCTCACAGCCAGACATCACTAACCATCACAAGATTGGTCTTTACCCAAGTTGTCCAGGGCTCCAAAGAATTTGTTCCAACCAAGGTTCTAGGACTAGTAACTCAATCCATAACTATTGTCGGGCTCCAGAGCATTTGTCCAACCAAGGCTCCAAGACTAGTAACTCAACCCACTAAGGGCTCTAGAGTGCTTTTCCAACCAAGGCTCTAGGACTAATAACTCAACCCAAGTTATTATGAGGCTCCATAGCGTTTGTCCAACCAAGGCTTTAGGAACTAATAACTCGACCCACAACCAAAGTAACATAAGAACCAACCAGAAAAAAAAAGGGAAAGACTCCCACAACAACATGGTTATCTAAGAAATGACAAGGCTAGGCAAAACCACTGTCAATCTAGGAAATACTCCATGCCAATGATATATCATGACCAAGAAATTGCATGCATATTTCATGCATGCCAAAACAAGTAAGGAAATCATATATGCAACTCGGTACCCACAAGAAAAACCCGTTGTAGTTGTTGATCCTGATGTCCTCTTACGCTTTCCTGCTCTTCCTTCTCCTTATTGCTCCAAATCCAAAGTATGCCACACTCTTCCAAGAGTTCTCCAAGAATACTCTAAGTATCCAAGAGTATGAGAGAGAGAGAGAGAGAGAGAGAGAGAGAGTAGAATGACAGCTACAAAATTGAACTAACAAAAGCCATGAACTGATCCTCAAAAGCCTTTTTATTAATGAGACCTATATTTTCTTCATTCCATTATTTTCTTTCATTTTCCTCCTCACATGCAACATGTGACCTTCCACCTTCTGTTTCTCCTAATTTCCATTATTTTCATAAATAAATGCCAATAAGTGCCACTTTGCCTTTCCAAAGCCTTAGCCATTTCCTTGTCGATTTCCATAGTCATAATAAACCAAATGAACACCCACACTAGGATGTTTTTCCCAACATATAGTTTGGAATATGTGTCCCGTGACCTTAGTCATTATTTTGACTTTATTACCTTTTATTACATGTATTTTTGGCGAGGGTTGTTACAAGCAATATGTTGGTAAAGCACTTCAGGAGCAGGGCCATTGTGGGACACTAGTACCCAATAATGTACATTTATTTCCATGATCATGTTATGTCTGGTATGTTGTTTTTGAGGTAGGTATATCCCTTGATTGTTCGGCCTTCCAATGCGAGGAAGCCTTACCAAGGGATGGATTACCTGAGATAGGGGATGTCGTGGAACTTGGAAGGTGAGTGACTGCACAAAAGGGGGTCACTTGATTGCCTAAGGGACTGTGTAGCAGAGAAGGGAAGGCTGAGGAATGGATTTTTTTTGTCATTAGCATTACCAGATGGAATCAGATGCACATTAGGAGTGGGACCTAGAATAATGAGTCGTTAACTATTCACTGAGAGGACAACATCGCAGGATTGTAGCATTGGACATTGGATGCAGCTTTGAATTTGGCAGTGAATTCTAGACTTCTTGGGAAGTAGGTGAATCCTGGTACTCCTTTTAAGGGTGCATTCCCTTATTGCGGTTGCAAGCATCGTATCCTTTTATTTTTTGGTTGAGAAAATGTGCATATGTATATATGTGTATATTATTGTAAATATTGTATCAAGCTCGAGTTATAAAGTGCCATAAAAAGTATGGTTGTATATGTGGTTTTTTTGTAAACACCATAATGAGATGTGTTATAAAGATCCAATAAGCGGTATGATTATCATGTTTTCATAAGTGGTCATTATAAATATTGCAACGAGTTGTGTTATAAAACTCCATGGGAAGTATATTTTGTTTTCAATGGTCTTTTTGGTTATAGTTTTCATTGAACATCGAGGATGGTGTTCTCCCAAGCAGGGGGTTTTATAATAGCCCTAGTCAAAATTCCAAGTAAAAGTTAATAAAGGCAAATATAAGACCAAAGTCATGAGACACATATTCCAAGTTGAATGGTGAGCAAAACATCCTAGTGCGTGTTTATTTTGGTTATTATGGCTAAAGGAAAATGGCAATGGAAATGCAAAGGCTTTGGAAACGCATGAGGCATTAAATTGGCATTTTATTTATGAAAATAATGGAAATTAGGAGAAAATAAAGGTGAAAGTTCACAGGTTGCATGTTAGGAGGAAAATGGAGGAAAATAATGGAAAATAAAGAAAATAGAGGCCTCATTGATAATAAAAAAAAAGGCTTCTAAGGATCAGTTCATGGCTTTTGGTCAGTTTATTTTTGGAGCTCTCTCTCTATTCTCTCTCTCACACACTCTTGGACACTTAGAGTTTTCTTGGAGCACTTCAACATTGGATCAAGAAGAGAAAAGAAGGAAAAGGAAAGCAAGGATCAGGCAAGGAAGAGTAGGATCTGGCAGCTACAGCAGGATTATTTGTAGGTATTGATTTGCATGTGTGATTCCTTGCTAGATTTGGCATGCATGGTTTTGCATGTGTGTTATTTTCCCTCTTGTTATCATTGGCATTGGTTTTTCCAGGTGTGATATTGTTTTTCAGCCTAGCCTTTCCATTTCCGAATAGCCATGGTGTGATGGGGTTCTCATGTTTTGGATCAGGTGTATTATCGGATGGATTTGAAGGTTAGGGTGATGGATCTCTGAATAAAAGAACACATGGCCTAGTGATCCCTGAACCAGACTATGGATTACAATAAAGCCACTGGCCTAGTGACCCTTAAGTTGGACTGTGGGTTGTAGTAAATTTAGGTATTGTGTGCCTCAATTAGCCTAGGAATCCTCAACCAGTGAATGGCGGGATATACAGTAAAGCCAAGAGGTGGTTTCCCTTGATCAGGCCTATGAATCCTTGCTCGTGAATGGCAGGATATATAGTAAATCCTAGAGGGTGGTGTCTTGATTATGGCTAAGTGATCCCTAGATGAGAATGCGGATTGCGATAAAGCCTAGAGACTATGAGACAGGAAAAATCCTCACGGTGTAGGTCGAGAAATTCTGTGGCATCCATGCTTGTTTATGGCCTAGTGATCCCGTAAGGATTGCGGTAAATCTTGGTTCTATTGATGAGGGTGAGGTTGTGTAGCCTCACGAAGCCCTGGTTGAGTTTTGGTTGAGTCCCACATTCATGCTTGGAATGTGGCATGGGTTGATTGGCTAAAATAAATATTTGGTTCAGCTAATCTATGGTTGGGTGGTATGTGGAAGTCCCTGTAACAGCCCTGGTGAAAATTCCATGTAATAAAAGTAAATAAAGGCAAAAAAATAACCACATTTGATGGGACACGTATTCCAAGTTGAATATTGGGCAAGACATCCTAAATGGTGTTCATTTGGTTATTTATGACTATGGAAATTGGAAAAGGCAATGGTCAAGGCTTTGGAAAGGCAAAATGGCATTTTTGGCACATTTATTTATGAAAATAATGGAAATTAGGAGAAAAGGGAGGTGAAAGGTTACAAGTTGCATGTGAGGAGGAAAATAATGGAAAATGAAGAAAATAGAGGCCTCATTCATAAAAAGGATTTTGAGGACCAGTTGGTAACCTTTTTTCAGTTGAGTTTTGGAGCTCTCTCATTATTCTCTCTCTCTCACTCTTGGATACTTGGATTTTTCTTGGAGAATTTTGGCATTGGAGAAAGAAAGGGAATGAAGTCAAGAGGAAGCAAAGATCAAGTAGGGAAAGGCAGGATCAAGCAGCTACAGCATGATTCTTTGCAGGTATCGATTTGCATGTGTATTTTCCTTGCTAGATTTGGCATGCATGGTATTGCATGTGGTTCTTTTCTATCATGGAATGGGTTTTTCCAGGTGTAATAGTGTTTTCAGCCTAGCCTTGCCATTTCCTGATAGCCACGGTGTGATGGGGTTCTCATTTTTTGGTTGAGATGGATTTCCATATGGATTTGAAGTTGAGTGGGGTGGGTTTCTGAATGATAGAGAACAGGGCCTAGTGGTCCCTAAACCAAACCGTGGATCACCATAAAGCCACTGGCCTAGTGACCCCTGAGCCAGACTGTGGGTTGCATTAAATCCAGGATTTTGTTGCCTCGGTGGGCCTAGGAATCCTTGCTGGTGAATGGAAGTATATATGGTAAATCCAAGAGGTGGTTTGCTCTCCGAAGGGTATAGTAATCTCAGGTTTTGAATATGCGGTAAAGCTTGGAGAGTGGGTCTTGATTTAGGGCCTAGTGATTCGGGTTTGGATTGTGGTAAAGCCTGAGAGACTAGGAGACAGGAAAATTCCTCACAGTGTAGGTGGATAACTCCGGTGGAATCCATTCTTGTTTGGCCTAGTGATTGGGTGGAGATCACGGTAAAGCCTATTATGATATGTTTATTATGTTGGCCTAGTGATCCAAGATGGATTAAGGAAAATCCTGGTTTCTATTGATGAGGGTGAGGTGGTTTAGACTCAGTATTCCCTGGTTGGTTCTTTTGGTTTGAGTCCCACATTCATGCTTGGAATATGTCACAAGGGTGAATAGATGAAGAGAGATTTGGCTCACCAATTCTATGGTCAGGTGGAATGTGAAAGTCCCATCTCGGGTTTGGTTTTTGCATCATTAATGAAAGGTTATTTCTCCTTATATTACTATGAGCATTTTGATGGATCATACGTGGTGTATATAGTTGTACTTTCATGAATATTTTTGTTGTTATATGTGTGTTTTATGACAGCAACTATGTATGGATTTCAGCATAATTTTACTTGTAAATGAATGGATAATGTATATATAGCCTAATAGATGGTAATGCAACAAATTACTTGAGGGAACAATGGTTCTTAGCGATTCTCAAATAAGTACAAGATCCTTGTGTTTAATTTTGTTGGTTACACTTGTAGATTATATGCTTGCCACATGTTTGACAAAATTCCTATCATGGCTAGTAGGGGTATGATTAAGGACTTGTTTAACTTATTTCTTTTGCATCATTGTTTCCATGTTCTTCGATTGATCTTAAGCTAGCATTCCATTCCGGGCGGTGACCTGGGTTCTGGACCTGAAAAAGTAGCTCAAATCCTAGGGAAGCTGGCACAAAACTAGCAAATTGGGTCTTTGGACACTAGCAGGCAAGCCTGTGAGAGCGCTTTTGGTTTCTGGACACTCTCATGCCTATAGCATGAGAGAAACTGAGGCTTAAGGTGTCAAAAACATCAATGGGACACAGGGACAGGATGTCTGAGTGGCTGACATGTCTCCTAAGGGTTTTGTTGTTGATGTGGATAGGTTGGTTGATGTGTTCCGTCAATTCCACTTCCTTAAGGTCACATATGAGGTCGAATCCAAACATAGTAGCCTCTCATTGCATTTTTACCCCAATTGGTTGGTTACTTGGGTAGATATGTGAGAAGAGTGTTACAGAGTGGTATCATAACATGGTTACCCCTCGGACTAGATGGGTGGTGTCCGTTGGTCATGCATGCATGTCAGTTGCATGTGTGTCTCTTACACTTGCATTCCAGGTGCTTGTTGCATTGCATCATGTTGATCATGGTTGTAGTAAGGTTATCATGAGGATCTTAATGTTGATTTTGTCGAATGCATCGTCATGAGTATATGACTAATTTCATATGGTTATATGTCGCTTACATGTTGATTTTATGTCGCCTACTTACATCTTTGTATGTTAGGCTACATTCTTGTAGGTTTGATTACATGTATCAATCTTGTAGGTTGATTACAAGAATTGATCGCTTATGGTTGACTACATGCATTTATGTGTATGTGTAGTTGATTAGACATTGCGCATACATGTTGATGGTTGCATGTGGAAATGTATATAATGGAGTAATGGTTGTTGTCATGCATGAGTTCATAGCATGCATTGTTGATATGGCCTTGCATTGATGACTGGACCCTAGCTAGAATGATGTTTAAGTGTTGAGGCACTTACTTGTTATATGTCTATATGTTATTATGTTTATGTTATACATGCATCATGCTGATTTTTTGATCTCGCTGACAAGGTATCCTCCCTAAATTATACTAAGATACATTAATTTATTGTGATTTGGTTTATATGACATATTATGCATTACAGGAAAGAGACCAAATGGCTAGCAAGGTGGTATATTACATAGAATCTCCCTATGAATCATATGGGTAGCGTGGTGTGGGGTAATCTTCTGATTTGGAAGACACATTGAGAAGCTTGAAGGAAGAGATAAGGAGTTGTAAGGTAGATAATGACCAGATCATATAGGAAAAAGAGAAACAAGTAGATGTTAACGCAATACTTCTTCAGAGCTTGTCAGACTTGTAGCGACAAGGGCCACTTCGTATCAGCCATGGACACGAGGATAGAAATAATGGGGCATATGGCAGTAGGTCTCCTGGTAGACACAGGTCGAATAGATATGACATGGTGAGAGATGGTAGGTTGTTGGACACTCCGAATAGGAGGGGTGATGAGAAAAGGTACTATTCTAGTTTTGGTTCTGATAGACACCATGATTGTCATCACTATCATCCTTACAGGAGGAACGATATGAGATACTTTCCATATGAGTTTAAGAAAGTGAAGCCACCTACTTTTGATGGAGATGTGAAGAAGCCAGAAGATGCAGAAGCTTGGATACTTGGGATGAACAAATTCTTTGAGTTGCATGATTACACAAATAACATGAAGGCCAGAGTAGTGATCTTCACCTTGAAAGGTAAAGCAAACATTTGGTGGGAAGATGTTAAGCGGGTCATAGACATCATGACATATGATTTGAGTTGGTGGGAGTTCAAGAGGCTTTTCAGGAAGAAGTACTTGTCAGAAAGGTACTACGATAGTAAGGTCAAAGAATTCTATGAGCTAAATATGGGATCAATGACAAATGAAGAGTACACGACCAAGTTTTTGGAGCTATTGAGGTATGTACCATATCTTTTGGATGAGAAGGTAAAAGTTCAATTATTTGTCAGTGGTTTGCCATTAGTATTTAGAGATCGGATTGAGTATGATGAGCCTCAATCACTTGAGGAAGTTATTGGGAAACTGAAGCATTGTTATGAACATTCAAAATGTAAGAATGAATCTCAGCAAGGATGGAAGGGAAAGGACAAAGGTAAAGGTAAATGGCAGCCTAAGAGGACAAGGCCTTAGCATGCAGATGAGAAAGAGAATGTAGCTCCACAAAAGAGATTTAATGCATCTAGATAGGGACATAAGTCACAGCAGCAGCATAGAGGTGTTGGTATTGGTCTGTTGGAGTGTTGGACATGTGGCAAGGAACACCTTAAGAGATATTCTCCATGGGATCAAGGTGGTAGGCCTCAAATATACAATGAACAAGAGGCATAGACTATTGGTGATATAGGGAAGAGCATTCCTCGTATCTATGCCGTAGTGGACAACAGACAGGCATAACACCAGGCATCTATCATTGAGATGGACAGTAAGATTTGTGATCAATTTTTTTCTATTTTGATTGACCCTGGATCTACTTATAGCTATGTTAGTCTTGAATTGGTGGATAAGTGTGGTTTAAGTAAAGAATTGCATGTAGAGTCTTGGTTAGTGCAATTGGCTACATGAACAAAGAAGCAAGTGCATCATTGGGTAAGAGCTTGTACATTTGATTTAAATGGTATGCCTACTGCAAAACATTTGAATGTATTACCGTTGGGATCATACAATATGTTGTTGGGCATGGATTGGTTGTATCTTCGTAGAACCAAGGTAGATTGTTATGACAAAGCCATTGAGTGTGTTGATGACAATGGAGAACCAAGAGTCTTGCAGGATAAGAATATTAGGATGGTGACATCTATGCAAGAAAAGTGTAGTTGCAGGAAAGGGTGTATGTTATTTGTAGTACACATTTCTAGTTATGAGGGTAAGGAGGTTGAGGATGAAAATTTGTTGAGAAGGTAGCCAGTTTTGCAGTAGTTTTAGGATGTATTTCCTGAGGACATTATCGAGTTTCCACCTCACAAGGAAGTATACTTTTCTATTGAGTTAGTGTCAGGGGAAGCTCCAGCATCAAAATCACCTTACAAGATGAGGACACATGAGTTGGTTGAGTTAAAACTATAGTTGAAGGAAATGTTGGACAAGGGATACATTAGGCCAAGTGTATCACCTTGGGTTGCATTGGTATTGTTTGTGAAGAATAAATATGGTACTCTTGGATTATGCATTGATTACATGTAGTTGAACAAAGTGACCATCAATAACAGGTACCCTTTACCAAGGATTGGTGACTTGTTCGATCAGCTGAAGGGAGCAGCAATGTTCTCGAAGATCAACTTAAGATCAGGATACCATCAGGTACACATCAAAGAGGAGGAAACATATAAGACAAATTTTTGGACCAAGTATGGGCATTATGAGTTTGTTGTAGTTCCATTTGGATTAACTAATTCTCTAGCTACATTTATGTGCTTGATGAATAGTGTGTTGTGTTTGTATTTGGATAAGTTTTTTCATTGTGTTCATTGATGATATACTGGTATATTCTAAAAATGAGGAAGTGCATGCTAAGCATTTACCAGCAGTGTTGAGGTTGTTGAGGGAGCATCAGTTGTATGTTAAGTTCAAAAAGTGTAGTTTCTTTCAGACTGAGGTACATTACTTGGGGCATGTTGTCTCCAAGGAGGGCATTGCAGTAGATCCAGATAAGATAAGAGCCATCATGGAGTGGGTAGCTCCTAAGAGTCTAGATGAGGTGAGATATTTCATGGGGTTGGTAGGCTATTATAGGAGGTTCATAAGTAAATTCTCACAAATTGATTATCCTATCACATCATTGCAAAGGAAATGTAATAAGTTCAAATGGATAGAGGAGTGTGAGGTTAGATTTGAGAAACTTAAGAAGTTGTTGACACACACACCAATGCTACAGATTGCATATCTGGACAAAGAGTTTGTAGTATGCATAGATCCTTGCAAGAGAGGACTTTGTGGAGTCCTTATGCAGAATGGACAAGTGGTATGCTATGAGTCCCAGAAACTAAATGAGCACGAGAATAACTACCCAACATGTGACCTTGAGTTAGTAGCAATTACATGCCTTGAAGATGTGGAGGAAATATCTTCTTGGCAAGAGGTTTGTACTTATGGGTGATCATATTGGGTTGAGGTATTTGTTTGACCAGTCGAATATAAATTCCAAGCAGGCTAGATGGGTAGCCATGATCGGTGAGTTTGATTTTGAGATCAGGTACATCAAAGGTAAAGGGAATAGGGTGGAAGATGCTCTCAGTAGGTAGGTACAGGTAAATCACGTGGGAGCTATGAGATCCTATGGGAAATATCTACAAGAAGGATCTTGCAGGTAGGTTAGTAGGATGTTAGGTATATGGAGATTATGCACTGGTTGCAATGAGGTACAAGTACAGGTACATGTGGTGGTACAGGTGGAAGTACAGGTACAGGTGCAGGTGCATAGAGTGTGGATTATTGTCTTACAGCAATTGGATTGGTTAGATTTAGAGAAATGATATATGTGTCAAATAGCAGTGAGCTAAAGAAGGTGATATTGAGAGAGTTTCATGTGAAACCGTAATCATGTCACCCAGGTTATTAGAAGACACTAATAGCAGTGAAGAGATATTATTATTGGCCAAATCTGAAGAGGGATGTAGCATATTTTGTGGCTAGGTGTTTTGATTGTCAGCGAGTGAAGGCAGAGTCCAAACATCTAGATGGACTTCTACCTTCAATTGCAATTCCAGAGTGGAAATGGGAGGTCATTTCCATGGAATTCATCACAGGGTTTCCAAAGACAGTGAGACGGCATGATTCCATCATGGTTATTGTAGACAGGTTAACAAAGGTTGCACATTTCATTTCAATGAAGTCTAGATTCTCAGCTAGCGATGTGGCACAGGTATTCATCAGAGATGTGGTCAAATTGCATGGTGTTCCAAAGAAGATTGTGTCAGATAGGGATGCGAAGTTCACTTCCAAGTTTTGGAAGGAGTTATTTATAGGTTTGGGCACATATTTGGCCTTTAGCATGGCTTATCATCCACAAACAGATGGATAGACAAAGAGGGTCAACAAGATATTGGAGGACATGTTGAGGATGTATGTGATGCATCAGCAGTGGAAGTGGGAAGATTATCTCCCCTTGGTAGAGTTCGCATAAAACAACGGTTATCAGGATTCATTGAGGAAGATTCCTTTTGAGGAATTGTATGGGCGGAGTTGTAATACTCCTATCAATTGGAGTGATCCGGTTAATAGGGTGTTGATTGGACCAGATATGTTGGAAGACATGGAACAGGAAATGCAGGTGATCAAGAAAAATTTAAAGGAAGCAAAAGATAGGCAGAAGAGCTATGCAGATCAGAACAGGTTGTTCAAGGAGTTCCAGGTTGGGGAACAGGTGTACTTGTACATCAAACCGAAGAAGAGCTCCTTGTGGATTGGATCATGTGTCAAGTTAGCACCACGGTTTTGTGGACCCTTCATCGTTGTTGAGAGGATTGGGCCAGTAGCCTATCAACTTGCACTACCTCTGACAGTGAAATTCCATGATGTTTTCCATGTCATTACTTAAGAAGTATATTAAAGATGTTGATAATTTAATTAATTGGTATGTATTACAAGTGGAACCAGCTGGAGAATTCCAGTCGATGTCTCAGTGTATATTACAGAAAAGGTGCTCATGCTCTGGAACCAAGCAATCGAGCAAGTTAAAGTGAAGTGGAAGCACTCTGGGCCCGATGAACCTATATTGGAGATGGTGGATCAGATGTGGGCTATGTATCCTTCCTTATTTGTTGGTTGAGGTAAGAAGTTTTGACTTGGTATTTCGGTGTGATTTTGGTTATGCTTTGGTATATGTGTACATATGTATATGGATGTAAATACCACGATGAGCTATGTTATAAAGCTCCAATAAGCAGTATGGGTGTCATGTTATTATTTTGTTATGTTGGTTTTCTTTTCAGCAAGGTGATCAATGCAAATACTGCATCCAGCTATGTTATAAAGCTCCATGGGCAGTATGTTTGCTTTTCAGTGGTTTTTTTGAGGTCTTGGTGTGGTATAACACTGAGGATGGTGTAACTCAAGGGGGAGGGTTCTGTAATAGCCCTGGTGAAAATTCCATGTAATAAAACTAAATAAAGGCAAAAATAATAACCACGGTTGATGGGACACTTATTCCAAGCTTAAAGTTGGGCAAGGCATCCTAATGGGTGCTCACTTGGTTGTTTATGGCTAAGGAAAGTGGAAAATGAAATGGCTAAGGGTTTGTAAAGGAAAAATGGCATTTTTGGCACATTTATTTATGAAAATAATGGAAATTAGGAGAAATGGGAGGTGAAAGGTCACAGGTTTCATGTCAGGATGAAAATGAAGGAAAATAATGGAAATTGAAGAAAATAGAGGCCTTGTTCATAAAAAGGCTTATGAGGATCAGTTAGTAACGTTTTGTTAGTTGATTTTTGGAGCTCTCTCATTATTCTCTCTCTCACTCTTGGACACTTAGAGTTTTCTTGGAGCATTTTGACATTGGAGCAAGAAAGGAAAAGAAGGCAAGTGGAAGCAAAGATCAAGTAGGGAAAGGCAGGATCAAGCAGCTACAATAGGATTCTTTGCAGGTATCGATTTTCATGTGTATTCTCCTTGCTAGATTTGGCATGCATGGTATTAGATGTGGTTCTTTTCTATCATGGCATGGGTTTTTCCAGGTGTAACAATGATGGGGTTGTCATGTTTTTGTTGAGATGGATTGTCGGATGGATTTGAAGCTAAGTGGAGTAGATCTCAAAATGATAGAGCACATGGCCTAGTGATCCTTGGACCAAACTATGGATCACGGTAAAGC
>APFE030738288.1:9196-26318 GCA_000404065.3 Pinus taeda | reverse complement strand
TTGTACTTTCATGAGTATTTATGTTGTTATTATGTTGGTTATATGTGTATTTTATGAAAGTAGTTATGTTTGTATTTCAGCATGTTTTTTCTTGTAAAGAAATGGATAATGTATCTATGGCCTAATAGATGGTAATGTAGCAAATAGCTTGAGGGAACAATGGTTCTTAGTCATTCTCAGATAAGTACAATATCCCTATGTTTAATTCTATTAGTTACACTTGTAGATTACGTGCTTGCAACATGTTTGATGAAATTCTTGTCATGGATAATAGGGGTATGATTAAGGTCTTGTTTAAATTATTTCATTTGCATCATTGTTTCCCTGCTCTTTGACAGATCTTAAGCTATCATTCCATTTTGGGCAGTGACCTAGGCTATGCGCCTGAAAAAGTGGCTCAAATCTCAGGGATGCTTGCACATGATTGGAAAATTGGGTCTCTGGACGTTGGCAAGCAAGCCTGCGAGAGTGACTTTGGGTTTCTGGATGCTCTCATGCCTATAGCATGAGAGCGACTGAGGCTTAAGATGTCTAGAACATAAGTGGATGCAGGGACAGAATGTCTAAGTGGATGACATGTCTCATGAGGGTTATGTTGCTGATGTTGATAGGTTGGTTTATGTGTTTCATCAATTCCACTTCCTTAAGGTGACATACGAGGTTGAATCCAATCATAGTAGCCTCTCGTCACATGTTTACCCCAATTGGTTGGTTACTTGGGTAGATGTGTGAGGAGGGCGTTATAGTCCCAAACCTAGTTGGCTTATGCATTCACTAAGAGTTCCTTCTCCTTGGTATTTCACGTGTAAATGCACTACTTCATATGTGGTATTTATGGTTTTTGTATCCTTGTTATTTGTATTCGTTATATGTTGGCTATGAGCATGTTTTATGACAGTTATGATGTATGAATCTCATCATGTTTGGGTTGATATATGAATGAAAAATTAATATATGACCTAATAGATGATAATGCAGCTAATGTGATAAGGCATCAATGCTTCCTTACAAATATCAGATAAGTATGAGACCCCTATGCTCAAATATGTTGTTATGACCTATAGATTACATGTGCACAATGTGTTCGATGAAATGTTTATTGTGGTTAGGCTTGGTTAGGTCAATTCCTTGATCAAATTTTGTGTTAGAGGATTTTTCTTGCTGTCATTTATTGTCTTGTAAAGTCTCATCAAGTTTCAAGTAGTGTTTTGGAGACTAGCCCTAAAAAAGTGTCTTAAATATCATAGTCTCTGGCACATAACTGGTTGAAAAATATTGTAGTATCTCCTTTGTAGGCATTGTGGGAGAAACTGGAGGGTCCTAGTCGTATGCATACATATTTCATGGGATTTACTGAGGATTTAATTCATTTAAAGGATAGTTTAACTCATGGTTTAGGCACCTAGAGTGCTAGCTTAGCTCCTGGAGACCCTGCAGCACCTGAGGGAGGTTTGTAAGGTTTTGGTTCACCGGTTCCACTTCCTTAACTACACTTAGGGAGTTGAATCATATCATAGCAACTCTTCATCACATGTTTACCCAAGTGGACTAGTTATCTTAGGTAAATGTGGGAGGAGGGTGTTACACCACACACCCCCCCCCAACACACTCTTTCCACCCATAAGTAGGTAGTTATATTAAGGATATGTTATAACTTCAAACTGTGAGTATTATCTCTTTACTCAATTCAAGGGGAGATAGACTTAAGGTGAATAGTATATAAGCAACGAAAAATCATGTACAAACTTTATTGCAACTATTTTACCGTATCGAAACCCACCCCCCCCCCTCCGAACCCCCCAACCACAAGGGAGCTCACTTGGAAAGCCTATGAAAATGTAAATTAAATGTGAGTACAAGTTCCCATGTCCAAATCCCCTGAATGCTTAATTGTTTCCATGTGTTTGGGGTAGTGTTGATCCACCTAGGGGTTATAGTGGTAGTTGTTGGAATTGACCCCATGTCACGTGAGTCCAAAACCGACCTAGTTTTTTATTGCTCTAGTAAAAAAAAATTACCCTATCATTTAGATCCTATAAGGACTCTTGAGGATTTCAATAGAAATGTTATGTTAATTAAAGTATTATTTGACCATGGAAATTCACATGAAGTTCATGGTGCCAAAGTAGAAAATTGAGTTTCCAATAATGTACTCTTGTTACAAGGAATTAAAAACACTAGCAAGTTGTTAATCATTGGGATTTTCCAAATCTCAATGACAACACTTTAGGAGACAAATTTCCCCCCTTGTTTTTATAGAGGTGGTACTTCTCTTTAGCGAGAAATTGTCAAATTTATAAATAAATAAATAATAAAAAGGGGAAACAGGAAACGGGGGAATAAAGGCCTTGAGATGGGACCATGTCTCAGATATTCACAATAATATCATACACATTAAATAAATATATTAATAAAGTTACTAAGCTTGAATTTATAGTACAACTGTAAGTAAAGAATCACACATTTGGACAGACAAACATAATTATGGAACACATTTACATAGAAGTTTAAAATATAATTGCATTCAAACTCATTTTGATAAAAACAAGCTACACCCTTGAAATCTCAAATTTTAAACTCAAGTTCCAAAGATTACACTAGACATGAATTCTTGATAGTTCTCTACAAAACCTTTTTTTTAATATACAAGTGTTTAAATAAAGGTCTATAATATCCAAGAAATTTATAATGTATGTGTCCATTCAACGATAGGGATTGGGCTTCCATAAACCATATAATAAGGAAAATAGTTAGAAAAGAATATAAACAACAATTAGGAATCAATGTGTATACTTGGAAAACTCCACAGTCAAGAAGGTTGAATGATTACTAAGTGAAAAGATGAAATTTTACTTACAATGTTGGAAAAAAATCTTTGAATGTTACAGGTTTCTCCAAATTTAAAATGTTGGATGTGAGCTAAAAAACTAATCGTTGAAACTGTAGATAAGTCATTTTGAAGTTATTAGCTTTTATAATGTATCTTTAATCCATTGTTTAATGTAATCACATAAAATTGCAACTGTGACTTCATGTTTCACTCGAAATTCAAGTAACCCATCTTCAAAATCCTTCAAATCATGACCAACTTGATGAAGTATGTTATATTGGTCTCCATTCTTGTTGATGAAATGTATTAACCACTTTTATATTTGCTCCTTGGGGAAATGAACAAGTTTATTGAAGTCGTTTCCCTATGTGATCCTTAGTACATCCATACACTGTTGTATTTGTTTTTATTTAACAGCATAGCATTCATGATTAAACTAGGCCCCTCCAATTCCTTTGCTAGCTCAATTAACTTAAAGAATGAACCACTTCATCATGTCTTAATATTGTCACCCTTGAATGGACACATAATAATAATTCCATGTGGAGATACTTGTTAACTTTTGCTCATGTGCCCTCGTTTTTTGAATTTTTTTGCTCCCACGCCTTCATTGAGCATATCTCCTTTTGTTGTTCATGCTGATGGACCCTCTAGAATTTGCACTGGAGGGGATCTGCCTCCCTCTCTCAGATCCTCCTGGCATTGTTCACCCATCATCATGTTATCAATCGTCTTTAACTTTCACCTCCCTCATATCTTGGTTGGGGCCTCCTCATTTCTTCCCTTCTATTTTAAATTTTGTGAAGAAACTCAATGAAATCCATGAAATAAAGTTGCCTCCTACCATTCCTCGCAAAGTTTCTCTCTCGTTAGCTAAGTGTGTACTGGTTGTTCAGTTCACTGGCCTTTGGTCATCCCTAAGAACGGTCCAAAAATGGGTTGACATAAACTGAGTGGATAAGACCCAAGGGAAAATCTCCATTCATTTTTGTGGCATGGGATTCTTCACATTTTACTTCAAATCTAAAGAAGCTCGAGACTTGAATTTTAGAAATGGGCCATACTTCATGGATACAAGTGGTCTATACCTAAATATATGTACCCCTGACTTCCATCCTAAACTCAATGTACCTAATGCAGTTCCAGTATGGGTACGCATTCCCCATCTTCCTCTTCATTTTTGGGGAGATATATCAGTAAAGGCTATAGGCAATGCCCTCAAGAAATACATAGACAAAAGCGAGCCAAGGGAAAACCTACACATCTATGAAAGACTTTATGTCGAAGTCAACTTGGGCAAGGGATTACCACAAGTAGTGAAGTTAAGAGTCAACAACTCGACACACATTCAACAACTGGACTACAATAAACTCCCCTTCAAATGAAAGGTATGTCATGAATACAACTATTTTTCCTATAGAAGCCTGAAAAAAGTGTTTGAAGAATCTACAGAAGCTCAACAACCACAATGGGAAATAGCCAAATGAAAAAAAAATAGGAAACAAATCATCAAATAATGTGTCATTATCTATGCCTAGCCCCTCTCCTAGTGAATCTCCCTCTTCCCCCCCCCCTCCTTCCTTTGATCCTCCTTTCCCTTCCTCATCCAAAACTTTCTTTGCTTTAGACCCTCTTAAGGATGGGGAGTTACCCTCTCCTCCATCCCCATCCCCTCCCCTTCTTCCTCCCCTTGAAACCCCTCTCCAATCCACCCCTCTCCCCTCCCCTTTGTCCCCTTGCCCTCCTCTAAGTCCCCTTGCTCCCTCCATTGGTAGAATCCTCACTAGAAACAAAGAAAAAGAAACTCCAACACTACTTGTGATTCCCAAAAAACAAGGAAGAAAATCAAACAAGGATATTCGAGATGAAGCTGCCCAAAAGGACATGGAATTGGAAACACAACAACTTATGGAAACATGTATAGATAGAGGAACAATAATGAAATATAACTAAGAAAAAGCAATGAAAGTGTTGAGGGTGTTGGACCCACCAACATTTCAGGGGATCTCCCCAGTAAGAAGTCCCAATTAGACCTCAAACTGTTTGGTGTAGGAGTCCCAACAGTGGGAAGAACAAGCAATGAAAGTGTTGACGATGTTGGACCCACCAACATGTCAGGGGATCTCCCCAGTAAGAAGTCCCAATTAGACCTCAAACTGTTTGGTGTAGGAGTCCCAGCAGTGGGTCGCACGGTAATGCCTTGACTGTTGTTTCACACAGAGGCAAGTAGGGACTTGGTAGCAAGGGTGTGACAGCTGCAGTAAGTCAAGGAAGGTGCATGAGAGGTTCTAACACACTGAGGGTGAGGTGAGTGTGCCCCTTGGAAACCTGTAATAGTATGTGGCTTGGAAGGGAACACACAAGCACAGATGCATCACATCATGGAAGGCAAGTTAGCGATAAATCCAAAGTGATGGTTAAAACAACACATTTTAGAAAGATTCGTACATAATTATACAGAATAATCCATACATGCATGTGTAAGCAAACAAATACATATTATATTTAGGGTAAACAAGATAGTTGGAATACAATAAAACATACGCATGAAACGTGTTGGCTCTGTTATATTAATAAGTGTAAGTTCCAGTCATACATTACATCCATTTCCAACCAGTAGTTTTGATAGTGGAACATTACAGCCACAATAGCCTGCTCCTCCAAAGAGATATACTAGCTCTGCATATTGGAGAAGCCAAGGCGCGTTACAATACTGTCCAAGCTTTCTCTAAGATACTCCTGTCAAATCTTGTATGACCAAAAGCCTTTACAATTAGTTATGAGGGACTATTTATAGTAAAGGGTGGGGTGGCCCTTGACATTCCCCTTTGTGATAATTCATCTACCCTCATGACTCTTCATCTACTCTATGATTGTTACATCCAACTATCAACACTTGAACTTACACTTGACAAGACGTTGCATTACAATGCACATGTACCCATGTGATACAAAATGGCTTGAGAAATCCATGCAAGACATCACTATGACTCATACAATTGTTAGAAGATCAACTCTTTGACATCCTCGTGATGATCGATAGTAGCGAACTGATGCTAAGATTGGTAGTCAGTGATGGTGTTCGTGTACTCCTCCAAGGTCGCATATTTTTGGAATCTGACTCTTTCCTCCATAACATTCGGGTACACTAGTCAAGCTCCTCTTTCCAACTCATTTGATAGCATGCGCATCATTGTCTTCAGCGCGGTCATACCAGCAACATACTTATGCATGGTGTCTGCACTAATTGACAAGTCTGGGCCGGTGGCTATTTGCATCAATTCGTCGAAGTACGAGTCAAGCTCAGTCAGACTTGTGCGTTTGCCTTTGCCTGAGTGAGAGTCCCAATAGATGGGATCATATGTGTGTGCACAGCAACATCATACTCTTGAATACACATGCATGGGAAGCTTATAGACTAGTGATGAGCTGCAGGAGCTCTTTATCGTTCCAGATCTGACTCCGGATGCATGCCTTCGGCTCGACCACTCTGGGCTTCATCATCTTAGGCAAGTGAAGTGGGGCTCCCTTGTATCTTATCGTCCATGTTTGCATGTAATCCACAGCAGCATGCACGTTTGACAAGATACGTGCTCTTCTAGCACATCACGATTGCCATCCATTGAGATGGATGACTACCTTATGCACGGTACCAAACTTGGAATACAACACAAACATGACTGTGTCAAGGGACAATACTTCATCTAATTTTTTCCTTCTTCAATTCTTCTAGGGAAAATGTTGTAACCAATTCACCTCCCTACTTGGTCGTCTATAGCTCCTTCACCATTCACTCGTTCTCAACTATCAGAAAACGAACACTCGAGCTAGTGAATTCAGCATATGCTCTGGTGGCATCGGCTAATGCTGTTGGATATTTGCACATGTCAGACATGATCATTCATTTCTCAAACTGCACAGGAGATGTATGATCTTCCGGAGTTGATACTTTACGAGATTGCACAACTCTATGTTGAGACTTGTCGAATGAGATGTTGTGCATCTCTCCTTCCAACTGATATCCAAGGTTCTCAGTGTCTCCATGGTCGCTTGGGACTTTCTCGTCTTCTAGATGCAGTGAAGCTGGTGGTGAGGCATGAGGTTGATGTCTTGCTCTAACTCCTGCCGCTCCATATTCATATCCATTTGTTCAAGTGCTTACTCTATCTCCTAAGCGAAGTCCTTCTCCTGCGATGGTTCACTCGGTTTCCCTGATGCCCGGTGTTCTGATGAGTCCACTACCTATACGGGCATTGTTTCATCCGTCTGCACAAGTTGTTCCCCCTGCTTTACCGGTTCTTATTGTGCTACCTTCTCCTATATGTGCGGCTATTGTTCCTTCCGAAGTTGCTCCTTCAACTCATGCAACTCCTTCTTTGTTTCCTCCATTCTCCACTTCTCTCTCTGCCTTTGTGCATTTTGCTTGTCGCGTTGTTGCCTCTTTGCCTCTATAGCCATAGCTACTTTCTCCCAAGTGGATATGCTCGGAACTTGCAGCTTTTTTCTTCCTCCATGCGATCGATAATCTTCCTCTTGCCCTTGTCATGCATTGGTATGTTCACCTATGTTGTTGTTGCTGCTTCTGGTGCTCTTTGGGATGTTGCTTCATGTTGCTTCGCTAACCATTCCACAGTGAAGCCGAACGGTTCATTGAGTCTGGAGGAGTTGTAACGATATCTCCATGGGTCGTCCTCTGCCCAATGGCATGACCCGTGGATCCAGTTAAGTTGTACTCTCGCACAGTGATCTTTCACAAGACAATGTGGGTCATACTGATTGTAACTTCAGAGGTCAAATGGGTACTTCTTCATCTGTTCTGCTTCGACATCTGCATGCTTGAAACTCTGAATATTGTATAACCCAATGCACAGTGAAAGAGTGGGCCAAGGTGCCTTCTTCTTCCAGTGTAGCCTAGCTTTCAATCCTGTCGAGATGTGATATGCTACTTCCTACATGATGAGAGTGTCCAAGGAAAACTTCAGTAGAACATGCGGAGGATTCTCTATGTTCTACATCCATATGAAGGTGTCGAATAGTGAGGCATACCAATCAACTATGTCTATCAGTTCCTCCATCGTTGCCTTCGACATGCAGGGTGGATCCTATTCGAATATCATCTTTTAAACCAGAGTGACAAAATGATCGGATAGTTGTGTGACAACTCCTTTGAAGCTGAATTCGAACAACATCTTACAATAAGTGTTCATAGTAGTCTCTACTGGTTTCCATGCCCACTTCAAGCCCAGGAACTCCTGTCGGGCATAAATTGCATCCAAGATGTAAGCAAACATGTAGATTTCTTCTTTCATACCTTTGGGCAGTGGTCGAGCCCTTGTTACGTGTTCCTTCAGTTGATGAGCCAACATGCCGGACAAGTTACATGCTTTACCTTCTCTGGCCAGTTGGTCTAATGCAATCACCCAACTCTGTGGGAAGGTTTTCGTGCTTTCTAGTCCATACAGTCGACATGCAAAGATGACCAAGTATTGATACGCTTTCCATAGTATCTTCATCTTGTAGATCTGGTTGGGTGTCATCCTGAATTTAGCCGGCTCCTTTACCCAGTTCTTCAAAATTTCTCTGGAGTTGGCATTGTTGTTGGGTAAGATGAAGGGTGTCTCCATGATGATCACAGGATCTGACATGTGATAGATCTCATCATAATCATGTACCCTGAAGGTATAAATCTCTATCATTCTAACACTGCTCAATGTCATCATCTTAAGATCAGTGTACGAGACAATCTAATGTATTATGTCCGCGCATGGGAGCATAGGATACCTGCATGGAATCCGGTACAAGCCAGACTTGTGGATGTTCATAGACTTGGCGGTCTTCGAGGTCTTCCCCAAATGTGTTTGCAAATGCATCATTAACATCTTGCCATTTTAGCTTGATGTCCTTTTCTATAATCGGTTTGGTATGTCCATAGATCAATGGACTTGTATACACTTGCTCAGTTGTTGCTCCAATTGCACTTCTGTCAGTGTCCTTTGATCCTGCTCTCTTAGAGGCCATTGATCCTGAACTTCTAAGAGGTGGATGAACACTTGCTAGATTTTGAGACAAAGAAACATGCATGGCAAGAAATCTGTCATCGAAAACCAAAGAAAACTTGAGGAAAGACATGCAACATACTTGGGGATTGACTAGAAAGGATTGCGCAATTTCTTATGGGAGGCTGGCTGACTGGCTACTAGAACTGTGCAAAAGGCAGTCTGGGCTATTTGGGGAAATTGGTTGGCTATTGGATTTGCCCAATGCGCAATCCAGGCTGGCTTGTTGGCTGCTGAAATTACACAATGTGCAATTTCAACTAGCAATGGTTGCAGGCCCAGTGACTGCATTACGCAATTTTCTAGGCTAGCAATCATTTTCCCTCATAATTGTGCAAAGAAAGCCTGGAGGATAGTCACCGGGTAGAAATGCACATTTCCTGAGGGGAAGATAGAGCCTTCCCTCTCAGGATTGCACAATGTTGTCCTGGTGAGGCAGATTTCGAGCCGAGGCTGGCTAAACCCGTTGACAGGCAACTAAAAGCAAATGTGATTGTGAATACATGGTGATATTGAGTGTAATCAGTAGTGAATGAAAGATTCATAAAACAGAACAACATGCATGTGGGTGAAGCAAGTTGCCGAATCAGCGACCATTTGTGCAAAATAGTTCCATGCATGCCATAGCAGTGAGATGCTAATGAAAACTGAAACGGGGCTAGTACAAGCTAGTATGATGTAAACAACAGCAAGAGTTCACTTAAATCAATCAAATAGCACTCACACAAGTGAAAACACAAAAAGCAACAAAATTGTTGCAAAAGACAAGTTAAGACCACTTACCCATGAATAGTCGAGCTGGATGTGTCGAAGAGTCCTGGATGTGTTGTGGGATGTCAGAGCTCCAAGATTGATGTGAAGAAATGAGCTCTGATGCATCGAATAAATAAGTTTGAAGCTCATGATGCGCTTGCCACAAATCTAGGAAAAAGTGACACTTGGAGGACAGATTCTAAAACGATCTTTGCATGTAACCTCCCGTTGGTAAAAATAGCTCCCTAAAATCTGGGGATGCTTTTTGCATGTAGCCTTTTCTATTCTAGAAAAAATTAGGCCATGCATGCAAGTCAAGTTTTCTTGGTCCTGGGTGGAACTGATCAACTCAACTGCACATGCAACAGTGTGCTCAATTGGGAGGAAAAAATGTGCATTTCTATGAGGGAGTTGCGTTGGCTTCCTAGGAGATTTGCATACTTTGTGGGCAGAGCAGTTGACTTCTACCCAGGATTGCGCAATTCCTAGGCTGAGCAGCCCTGCTGGGAGGAATTGCGCAATTTTCTCTGTGAGGCTTGACTGGCAAATTTCCGCAATTCTGGAGCCCAGCAAGCTGTCAGACATAATTGCGTAATTTCTGGAGGGAAGGTTGGTTTCCCTCCAGACTGTATAATTTCTTGAGGGAGATTCTCAGCCTACAGTTGGACCAAGTATGGATAAATAGCATGTGAGGGGAATGCAACAAGCTCTCATGGATAGGTTGTCATTCTGTAAGAAAATCATTGAAGCTTGTGTACTTGACGAAGCAAAACATGCTACTGTGAAAGGTTGGTAGGGAGCCTCCAAAACGAAGCTAAGGCAAAATTTTGGAGGGTGGTTGTAGCCACTACAATGGAAAGGTAAGGGCCCATCCTACCCATCGCAGAATAAAAATTAGGTTGGTCTCTTGGAATAGTAGAGGGCTCAATCACTTTTCCAAAATAAATGCATTGAAGGACATAATGAAGATTGAATACCCTGACTTTTTAATACTTCAGGAGACCAAACTACATGAATAATAAATGAATTTAATCATTCAAAAAATTAAAAACTTTGAAGGAAACAATAAGCTCCAGAATTTTGATCATGTGGAATAAGCACTATGTGGAATCAAATCCATTAGGATTTTTGTAACTCAAAAAAGGAATGTCACTAGATCATAACAGAAATGAGAAAAAAATCACCGACAATATTATATTAATCTACAACATCTATGCTCCCACTCACTATACAGATAAGGAGTCTTTCTCGAAATCTCTAGAATAACACCTCGAAAAAAAATAAAATCGCAATATAATAGTTATAGGGGATCTCAATGTGATCCTAAATGCAAAGGAAAAATGAGGGCACTCCTTCTCGACTGACCCAAGCAAAGAAAGGCTTGAAAATATAATCGAGAACCAAAACTTGATGGATGTTGTACCTAAAAATAGAATCTTCACTTGGAGCAATCACAAAATTGGGTTGGGAAATATCAAGGAACGTTTGGACAAATTTCTTGTCAATCTCATCCTTATCCCAGAATTTGTCCCTGTCTCCTGAAAATTATCTCATCTATTACATCATATCACAATCCCATTTCCCTTTCTTTTGGCTCTCCCACGGTCATGGGGGATCTCCCTTTCCGATATAATCCCCCTTGGTTCGCTTTTGAAGATGCCAGTAAATCAGTGGAATCTACCTAGAAAACTTGCATCAGTGCATCTCCCTTGTATGTTTGGGAATCCAAGTTGAAATTAACGATATTAGCTCTCAAAATATTGGCTATAAATCACTATATAGAGCCCACAGAAAATAAAAAGGAACTGCAATCTGAGCTGGAGAAAATTCAAAAAGTCATGGACAATGGAGAATAAACAAAAGAAATGTGAACCAAGGAAAAGGAGCTCTATTAGGAAATTTACCAATCCAATCAGAGAGAAGAGGAAAGTTGGAGGATAAAGTCAAGAAGCCTATGAATTGAGGTAGGTGATAAGAATATGGTCTTCTTCCACAATTAAAAAAAAAGGCAAGAAGAACAAGGAACCACATTGACACAATAAAAGTGGATGGAAATTCAAAAGTTAAAGATCAAGAAAAAATTAAGGAAGAGGCCTTTCAACACTTCAAAAGACTCCCATCAGCAAAGGAAGAACCCAGCAATTATGAGAGATTTCTAAGGCACATTCCAAAACTAATGACTGAAAGTGAAAACACAACCCTTACAAAATCAGTTGACGAAGAGAAACTAATCTACGCAATCTGGAGCCTCCATCCAGATAAATCACCTAGGCTAGATGGCTTCTCCATCTCTTTCTTTCGATATTTTTGGGATCTCATTAAGAAATACCTTCTAAAAATGATTCATTGGGTTCAAACAAAAATAAAAGTGGGAGGGAATACAAATTCAACTTATCTTGCTCTTATTCCCAAAGAATCAAGACCTACCTCCTTTGATTGTTTTAGGCCCATATCACTATGAAACTCATATTAAAAAATAATCAACAAATTAATGGCCAACCGCCTAAAACTCTTTCCCCAGCTGATTTCCGAAAATTAGGGTGGATTTTTCCCCAATAGACAAATTTTTGACAACATCCTTTTTTTCCAAGAAGCCATCCACTCAAGCCAAACCAGAAAAGAGCAAGGATTTATTCTAAAATAAGACATGGCCAACTCATTTGACAGGGTCAAACACTCTGTCCTTCTGGTTGTCCTCCACAAATTCAGATTTGTAAAAGAATTTATTGATATTATAAAATATTCCATCCATAGACCTTGGATCTCGCCTCTAATCAATGGGAGACCTCAGAAATTTTTTCAAAGCACCAGAGGGCTTAGGCAAGGCTACCCAATCTCACCTTTTTTATTCATTCTAATGGCAGAATATTTCAGCATAAGTTTGGAAAATTTCCGACAAAAGGGGCTTATAACATGGATTCAGTTCATCAAAGGAACAAAAAATATGAACCATTCACAATTTTCTGATGATACACTTCTCATGGGAGGAGCTTCCTCCATTGTATATACAAGATTTTTTTTTTAAAGGGATCAATTTATGGAGCTATCAGGAGGCTCCATGAACAGCATCAAGAGTTGTATCTATGGTTGGAATGCCCCTATTGGGGTCCTTCAAAGTATATCACAATTTTTTTGTATTCCTCTCAAGTTGAATTCCAAACACTTTAAATATTTGGGAATGTCAATCCCAAATGGTTCATTCAAAACTGAGATTTGGGAAGATGCATTAGACAAATTGAAGAGAAAAATAAAGTGATGTGGCATGCAATGGATTAACTTAGTTATGAGATCCATCTTGATAAATTTTGTTCTTTCTACTCCACCATTATATCAATTTGCTATTCTCCAAGCTCTAATAGGGGTTCAAAATAACTAGAAATTTACTTTGGCAGGGAGGGAAAAATGAGACAAAAAATTTCAAACTCATAAACTGGAAACAAGTCACATTAGCCTACGAAAAAGGAGGAGTGGAAATAAGTCATCCCGAGCTTATGAATTTTTCTTTTAGAGCCAAAATCATTTGGAGGCTTCTCTTTGGTGAAGCCTCTTGGTGGAAGCAGGTTCTGGAATAAAAATATATTAATACTCCTCATCACCATCTCCTCACTGTTAAAATCCCCAATATACCTTGCTCTCATATCTAGAAACTCTGCAACAAATCTCTTTCTTTAATCAGAGATAACACATCCAGAATCCCTAGAGGAGATCAAGATATTAATATCTAGAAAGATAGTATAATGGGAAATCCATCCCTTTATTCCTTCCCAAAAATCAAAAACATTATTCGTTGGCTTAAAAACTTGGACATCACAACTCTGGATCAAATCTCTTCATGGAATCAACAATACAATTCTTGGCAAGGTTGGAATATCCATGTTGTCCCCCTCGACCCTCTTCATCAAAAAAATCTTCTGTTGAGTTTACTTAAAGGATCAACTCCTATTAGTTTTGAACAGAAAGATGGCTTCAAATGGAATCCATTAGGAAGAGAATATACAGTTGAAACTATATACGCCAAGATGCAAGAAGATAATCAACAATCTCCCTCCTAGCCCCTTTGGAGATTGGTCTAGAAAGTTGAATCTCTTCCAAAAATAAAAATCTTCATGTGGACAATGTTGAAAGGTAAGATCCTCACCGCAAACAACCTCAAAAGAAGAGGCATTTAGGGACCCTCTATTTTCCGTTTTTACTCTCTAGCTGAAGAAACAATCAATCATATCTTCCTATTTTTCTCTTTCTCAAGAAATTGTTGGTGTGATATGACCATCCCTCTTCTCACTCACATAAATCCCAGCCCCAACATTTCATAATTTATCTTCAACTAGAAATCCCATTATCCTCATACTTTAAAAAAAGGGCTTGTTGAAGCACTTCTGGACAAAACTTCCAGCATTTTTATGCTAGCAATTATGGCTGGAAAAGGACAAACTCATCTTTCAAAATAATAATCCTAACAGCAAGTAGATCATGGCTAAAAATTGGAGTTTGATGATTGAATCTATCCTTTCAAAAGGTAACAACAAAATGGATCTAAATTCTCCGAAAATTGAAGAGAAGCAATGGTTGAGCTTCGCAATAGACAGAATTCCTCTATATCCCCCTATACAAAAAACAAATATCAATCATGTCAAATGGAAGACCTGCTTTAAAAATCAGGAATTCAAAGACTGGATTTACTCCCAAATGAGGAAATGTTTATTCTTTTATGGGGGCTCAAAATCTAATCCTAGTCGTGCAGGTGTTGGGGTTATCATCATTGGTTGCAGCGGAATTGAAATCTCTTCCCATGAGTGGGGTTTAGGTCAAGCATCAAACAACATAGTTGAGGCTTATGGCCTTCTTCTAGGAGTTCAAATTCTAAGGGAGTTAAAAATCACAAATCCAATCATAATTGGTGATTCTGCAATCCTTATTCAAAAAATAATTAAAAAGAGTATCCCCTCTAATGTGGGCCTTGGACAAATAATCTCCAGAATTCAAGGTCATACAAGGAATCTGGGTGAGATCTACTATTATCATGTTTTAAGGGAGAATAATGGTTGAGTTGATGAGATGGAAAATAATACTTGTCTCAGATAGCAAGGAGAATCAAGAATCAATAGAAATTTATTAGTCATGCACATCCCCTGAATCTCAACTATCTTCCCACTTCCATCCTGCACTTTCCCTTGTTTAAATCCTATTCTTCCAAAGCTTTATCCCTATCCCCTCGAATTCCCCTTTTCTTCTATCAGTTTCCTTAAACTTCGTTAACATATGAAATTTTTAGATTCATGTGGCTCTCCTCTGGCCTTCCTTCTTTGGCAACATCTTTCTCTTTGACAAGCTATACCCCTCCTTTCGATCCCTTACGTATCCCTTATCACTTCTCCCTACCCCCTCTTTGTCGTCCCTTCTTAAACAAGATTTCTCTAATCAAATTTTATGCCTCCAAGCTTCCCTTTCTAAAGATGATCTCTCAACTCCTATTTCTCTATGCCTTCCTCCATTTTCCCTTTTTCAGGTTGCCATAGAAGTGTAGGCTCTGACAATGTCTTTGCTCAGGGGTTGAATGGTCTGGTTTTCTTCAAACTATGGAAACACTCTCTATTTAAACCTAATTTTCCAAAGATCGGCTTGGATTGTCAGAGGGGAAAATCTCAACTGGGAGAAATTTCAAATGAATAAAATAGTATTTCATAGTAGAGGAAAACAAGATTGTTACTCAACAAGAAGATTCATCAAGAAACAAAATTCAATATCAAGACATTTCCCTCTAGCAAGTTCTAATCTAAATTTCTGGACTTCAATTATCAGTTATGAAATCTAAATTTTTTTTTCTCCTAAATCAGTTTGTTAGGGTCTAAAGAAAATAAGGTGGAAAATCAAGCAACCATCGGTTGTATTAAAAGAGGGAAAACAACACTCCTGGAGATCAGATCAGTCTCTGGAAAAAACTCCATATATCAAGGCTTATGCTCCTTTCTGAACAATATTAACACAACGACCCATAAAATATATATATATATAATATATATATATATATTATAAATATATTGTCACCCTTGGAAATTAATTCTTTGAGCATCTTACTTCTCTCTTTCTAATAAGCTATTAATTGTTTAACTCTTCCTTGGGAAAGACGATTTTGTTCTTTTCTTTGCACCTCATTCATCTATGGTGCCTTCATAATAAATGTGGTTAAGGCCTATTTATAAAACATCTCATCATTTTCCAAGTCCTTTTGCAAGTATTTAATGAGGAAATTAATTCTAATGGATATATTGGTTGAAGTTGTGGCTACTTCCCATACTTTAAAGATTGCATCAATCATCTTACTAATATTATCAGCCATGTATTACCATATTCTTACTAGAAAACTTGATGTTTCTTTAATTCTTGAACTGTTTTTTAAGATGTCATCTTAAACTTGGGTTAGTATGATTATGGATATTGTTTCATTAAATAATGGCTTTTGTAAAAAATCCATCTCCATATCATTTCTTCTTTGTTTGAATATTATATGTGTCCTCATGTTCAAAGATTGAATATGCTAATGCATCCCTATTACCTGATCAAATTCAAACATCTTGGAGGGATTTATTCATTTAATGTCTATCTCTTAATTGACTTTATCAATGACTTGATCGTTTTTAACATTAACTTTTTCAAACTATATTTTCATTGAAATTTTATAATAAAATGTATGGTGCAATTCCATTGAATCAATTTCAAAAGCAATTGGCTCTTTTTGAGCCAATTTCTCAGCAATAGATTTTCTTCCAAACTCCTTCCTTTCAGCCCAATCTGGTATTTCTATTGTTTGATCAAGATCATCTACTTCCATAACCTAAAGAAACTCTCGATATAGAGTGATGGGCATGAGACATGGAAATAACTTACCTTATAAGAATAGTAGTAGAATAAGCTCATTAGCAGTGTGGGAGGCTTCTCCACTTATATTTATATATTCAATGGTGGGTGTGATGGAAGATGTGATGAGTTGTGTGTTTTACTACACATGCAAGTCATCTCGTTTGAAATTGAGGATTAATCCATCCCTCAATTATTCTTCCTTTCTAAATTTGGAAAATGTATTTTCTTCTAAACAAAAACCAATTTGACTCCAATGTATGAAAAACAAATTCTAATATATTTTGTTTCTTTCAAGTTTCTTCATAAAGCAAAATCTTTATCTATAAGGGTATGATAGCTCAATCTATATGTATAGAGGATAACATTGTAATTCAGAATAGGATCGATGCAAGTAAATTTGGTTGTATTAAGTTGTATTATTGGTTAATTGGTTGTTGGTATGATTAGATATGACTATATAGTAAATAGAGTTCAATTGTATATAAACAAATTGTGTCTCGTGTGTAGAAATTTTGAATAATATGACACTTATTCACAGAGATTATCCTGATTATACACTAATTGTGGAATACATGCATAATACATAACCTCCTCTACGTTGATCATCAATTTGCAGTATTAAAGA
>APFE030738268.1:0-21238 GCA_000404065.3 Pinus taeda | reverse complement strand
AAAGCTACCATAGTCCTAGCTGGTTTATTTCCAATTCTGGTTGTAAGCATATTTCGGTATTTTCCATTAATGAAATGAAGTGTTGTTTCCGCTGCATCTCTTTATTTATGGTTATCACATCTCTGTATTTATGGTTATCTCTGTAATCTATTGCGTTCCTATTTAAATCCGGATCAATATGTTTGGATAATCCTTATATTTTTCATTCAAACCTTTCATCTCTTTATAGTTAGAGGTACTCAACCCATTGCAAACAAAAAAAATAATAGAAAACCAAATTAGTCAAGTTTATAAATGAGGATAATTTCACTAACAGAGGAAATAACCATGAATGATCCATGAAGTCGAGAAGATAGCTTTTCTCCTTGATTTTTTATTTTTTTTTCTAAATAAGTCATACGATAGTGCCAATTTAACAAAATTACATAACCATGAAGTCTAAAAATACCTTGTTTTTTCCATTGATGGCATAAGTTCTATCAATTGTTATATCCTTGGTCCTTTGAGAATATGAAAAAAAAATTGAAACAGAATTGAAGCTGAAAATTGCATTGGTGAATGAATAGCTTGAGAATTTTTTATGATATGCTTGAAAGAGGGGATTCTTAATGCTTTAGGTCTCTAGTTTTCATCATATTCTCGAAATATGATGGTTTTGATGGGCTAGGTCTGTATGCTTTTGCCAATAATTTATGCTCTGACAACTAAGTTGTTTTGCAGTGGACCTAAGAAGGTATTACTAACTGCCAAAAGGAATGATGATGCCTTATAATAGAAAACTCATAACCTAATGGTAGGTTTGTTCATCTAAAAACTACTCTTTCATCCCCAATAGTAGTTCTTCCATCAATTGTGAGCATATTACCATTAAAGGCCAATGAAATTATGTTATTAGAGTGCTCGATGAGGAAGTGAGGTTCCTCTTAATGAAATCCCTGTGGATATATCTACTGATGAGCATTTTGGTTTTTTTTATAAGATCAAAAGGTGCATAGAGTCAGGCATTTGTTAGTGTAATTGGAAATATCCCTAAGGCCATCATAAAATCTTTGGTCAAGAAATTATGGAAGCTTAATTGATTACATTGTATGATTATTCGAAGCCTGACAAAACAATTTTCCCTATTTTTATGTAAGGAATAGTTATATTGTGTTGTTATTGTTTCTAGTGGCCCCTAGTTATGTGTGAACACCATGGTTGTTTTGTCCCTTTGGGTCGATTATTTCTTTTCCAACCAGTTTTTCCAACTCTGCCGGATAGTGTGGATCGACTTATCATACATTTCTATCCAATTTTGAGAATTTATAGACTGTACTCTAGTGCCCAACGGTGGTTTATGTGACATGAACTGGACCCATCTCTTATCTTATGACTTTGGGAAGAGTATATATCAAAGGTATCTTATAAAACCAATTGAAGGAATTTCCATATATTTGAGTTGGGGAAGTGCTTACAGTGCCTTTGAGGTATATAAATCTCTTGAACACATTTTTTAGATGGAAGATCCCTAATTATCATTTTTTTCTGCATTCCTTCATCTTTTAAACATAAGAACATGTAAGTGATGTCAAAGAAAGTTGATCAGATTAACAATAGTGAAAGAAAGATATTCAAACATGCCAATTTTTACCAAAATAAGGATTTATTCATCAAATATTGAGATTATTGCATTGGTAATAGATGGGGAATGCATCCACCACTATATTATCTATCATTTCCTTCAGAAGAATCAAGTGTAATCTCCATTGTGTTGTCACCTATTAGCATGCAACCATAATCTCGTTATAGGGAAGCCTCACATCATAAAATAAATAAGAGGTGGAGAGAAAGGAAAGCTGACACACTAGAATGTTCCTAGCCAAGAATCTTAACAAAAGTTCCATATCGAGTAGACATTAGATACGAGATGGAGATTTCATTCATACCCACAATTATTTTGAGCCACCTGCATGATCAATTTCTCTTCCTCACCCAAACAATGTCTTTGATGTTTTAATCATCTGTTCCTTCCCCATCTACCCCCTTCCCTCATTTCAATGCTTTTGACCCCCCTTTGCACTAAACCTTAATAGACTCAATATCAATTAATTGACAGAAGTTTTATTGAGATAAAAAATAAATAAAAAAAATAAAAAAATCCCATGTACCACCCTATTTCGATCCTCTCATGGTATCTACTCACACAGGTCATTGATAACCTCTAGTGAAAGTAAGTGAAAACCTATAATATCTCCACATAATCTATGTCTCCATATCTAGGAATACCATATGCCCATACTTTGTACTTTATGAAGAAGGTGTTCATTCGAATATCATCCCATAAATCATAAATGCCCAATCTTGTGGGATTACATCCAATCTATAAATAATTTATGTTATTTTTTCCTATTACGAATCTACCTATCTATTTCAATTGTACCAACTACATTGGCACCATAGTGTATAAATTAAAATTTTGGAGTGGAAAAATATGAAGTTTCGTTTTCATTACAAAACTCCATAATTGTAGCAACTACATTAGCACCATAGTGTATAAATCAATTTATTTAAATTTTATTAATAAAAATAGTGGAAATGTCAATTTTATTATTAAAAAACGATTTTTTTTTAAATTAAAAATAGGGGAAAAACTGAGGAAATTATTTTAGAGATCAACATGAATAATGGATAAAAGTTATCATCTCAATATTTAACTTCATACACATTACCCCAAGATCAGTAAATTTACTTTATCAAATAAAAGAGTCGAGTGAGGTTTCAAAGTAGAATGTTTAAATTGCTTTTTGGTACAACCCTCACTCATGAATGATCAAGGGAAAGTATCTTGTTAAACCATCCACTCTGCCCTCTTAAATCACAAATCCATTGGCCTAATATTAAAGCTAAATCAAAATCCAAGACTCCTCCCCTTTAGATGTAATCCCTTCTAGTTCTCAAAGAATCTAGAGGACTTGGTCATATTTGAAAAGAATTAGTTGGATCACTCCTTTTTGTTTAGGCAAAAACATAGGAACATGTAAACATTACCTTAAAGAGGTACCCTAAGAAAAATTGTGTGCCTCCAATAATATAGAGAGGAAAAAAACCTTAGTGGAAGTATATGCATAGAATGAAAAATAAAAATTACCCCTCTTCATGTCGGAAATACAATTCTTAGAAATGAACCAAGTTATCCTCACACCTCAAGAAGAAGAAGAATATTGGCGTCTCAAATCCATGAGTGTATGTATAAGAACAATAAGTGATAATAATAAATTCTTTCACAAGAATGAATAATAATAATGTGCGTTCAAACTAGCTAAACAACTTGATATCCAAGTTAGAAACTAGTATCCTAAGTTCAATGTATATGACCCTAATAATAAAAAATGTAGATATACATGAAAAGTTAAGTCTTCCACTAAATAAAATTTGACCTCTACTAATTCAACAACACTTTTCCTTCAAGGTACTCTTCATATTATATTTGACCTAGTTGTAAACCCACTCCCATTTCAAATAAATTGTCAACCTTTGAATTTAATTCTCTGTGAATGTGATCAAATGAAATAACCTTGAAAATTATAATCAACTCCATAACTCTAATCATCCATTAATCCAATAAATAAGTGTTTAAGGAAGTATAACGTTTTATCCAATCTATATTAGCCTTTGAATCTGTTATCACTTGTAAGTGTAGATTGTTGAAATGAAACAATTAAAGTGACTAACATAAACAACTGATTTTTATTATTGTAGTACTTGTTAAGTAGTCATATTTTTGTTCCTAGACTAGATTAGTTATCCACGTTAGTCACTTTTAGTTGTATTATTTATTAGCTAGTCATATATTTTAACCTTGGACTAAATTAGTCATTTATGTTAGTAATTTTTAGTTGGATTACTTATGATTGCTCATTTTTGGTACTATTTCACTTGGAAAATATGAGGTGACTAACTTTTTTAGTTTCCTAGTCACTAATTTTTCATTTTTTACTAGTGCATGTTATTGTTTCTTAGGTTTATATTATTCTTTGCTTTGATAATTGCATTTCTTCATTCACACATTAAATTCACCCTATAACATTGTAATATTATTTAGATTTACGCCATTATTCAACAACATATGCAACTATGTAGAAAGAACAATATCCTCATCATCAATGCAACAGAACATTAAGGAACAATAGAAGAAAATCATTCACACATAGAGACACCAAGATTGGTCGGAGACCAGGACAAAACCAATTATGAGGAAAAACCTTTCAAATTATTTTTCTTATAAAATTTTCATTGAATGATTCAAAAAAAGAGAGTACAATGATCCATATCTTCATCCATACAACTATACAACAAAAATCAACTAAACAATATGCATGAGATGATCCCAACAATGCTCATACTCTAAAACCTGATTCAGAAGCCTGTAATGAACTATCACTGTCTCTGGTCAACGAGCCAAAACTTCGGAAAAATGAAAACCAAGCAATAGTTTCTAGTCACATGGAGGATTTGTTGTGTGTGTGACTGAAAGGATTCCGTCACATGAATGAGATGATTAGCAGGAGATTGCAACCGACATCTCTTTGTGACAATAGGGGAGTTTTGAGGTCTAAAATGGGCCTTGTATGAAAAATGTACAATAAAAATAAACTTTATAAGGACCAATAGGATTGAAGATGATGATGTCAACCATGGGGGATGGTTCAACATTTTTGGATTAAAAAACTAAAAATATTAAAAAATAATAAAATAATAAAACTACCTTTTCAACCCGTATTTTCAACTTATCTCCCAAAGGTTTTACTCAAATTTCGAGTGGGAGTTCTTGTTAGATGAAAAATTTAATTTCTCATCCAAGGATTACCCATGTTTCATACTATTGATGGAGCTTGCTACATGAAAAATGATAAATACATGAAAAATGATAAATACATGAAAAAATGTGATTGCAATCACATTTTTCATGTAGAAAGGTCCACCAAAAGTATGCAAAATGGGTACTCCTTGGATGAGGAATCAAATTTTACATCCAACAAGTGTTGTTAGTCAAAATTTGAGTAAACCCATTGGGAGATAAGTTGAAAATATGAGTTGAAAAATAGTTTTTCTTTTTTTCCCTCTAAAATTTAATGATGTAATCCAATCTTATTTTATTATTTCCACTACTACTTTATAATTTCCTTAAGAGGCCCATTTTAGAACTCAAAATTCCCCTAATGCATGCCTGTGACTGAGTCCCAAAACCCAAAAACAGAGATGTGAGCTTCAGACACTGCAATTTCACCTTCATGCAAACCCATTCCTCTATGGATTTGCCTTAGACCTGTGCACGCAAAAAACAAGAAGGAGAATAGAATAATGTCTCATGATGATGTCCAAATGAGGTTGATTTCACTTGTATTTATAACCTTCCAAGGATGTCCAATTTTCTTTAGGGTCAATGTGATCAAATATGCACATGTGGGCTTATAATTCAAAAATAAACTTTCCCTTGTCCAAATTTGGTGACCTTTAGGTCAATTTTGGACTTCTCGAAACGAGGAATTCAATGCAATCATCATCCCCATCAAGTGATTTGTATAAAGTGGAATTTGGACCTAGATACCAATTTCAACAAGGCATGTACCACCACCTCTGCGGTTGTTGCCACTACCGTTTCAAAGCATGGTATTTCCTATGGAGCTATAGGAGTCGTCACAACTCCACATTGAGACCATGAATACCATTACAGATAACATGCATACAACATTGGCTAGTGCACATGTCGCATTGCATGGAGAGATGAGAAGACCACCACCATTGGATCATGACCCACTAGTTCCATTATATCATGATTCATACCTCGTGAGTCTACACATTGACAAAAATTTGTCATATGCATGTATGTCTCATGATTCCATCCGTGACACTAGGAGGGTGCATGACCTGCATGACACAAACCAAGTACATATATAAAATAATTGTTGACTCTTATTGTCAAATTATACATAATCTTTTTATAATTATTTAGTATTATTAGATTTTATATTAATAAGTTCATGATAAGATTTAATCACAAACCAACTACATGGAGAGATTATGAGGTCATCCAAGGGGGCAGTTAATCAGCCAAACTAGCCTCCACCAGTGCATGTTTCTATGGATTCTCCTCCACCTTCACCACATAACACCCATTTGGAGAGTCACTATGTACAACCACATGGACCAACAATTGAGGTAAACTTTTTTATTCCTAATATTTCAACATTATCTTCTTTTAAGTTAAATGCATGTTAATTAATTTGTAGACTAATAATAATTTTTCTTTGCCATTGTATACAAAAAACCATATGCAAAGTGTTGTCAATGTCATAGTTATGTGGATGCATGAGTAGGATGTTGGGTATATAGGCATTGACAATGCAGGTCCATAGGCAGGTGACCACCAAACCCAAATTCATCAGACCCCCATCCTAGATGAGTTGCATTTGGACCTGAGTGAGGTTAGTACATTATTATATGTAGTTAAATGTGGTTCAAAATTATTTATGTCTATAATTTTTATTTTGTACAAATAATGAATAATCAGTTTGAATTTGAATGTGTTATATTGCAGTAGTAGATTATGGATGATTAAGTTGCATAGTGGGACTCACATAGGAGCTCTGGTAGTACTTAGAGTGGATAGTTTGTATATATTTTTGGGCCGATTTCATAAGGCACATTCACATGTGATACAAAATTTGTATATTTTCATACATCAAGAATTAATGGATATACATGAAAATTATTCGATTTATGGATGTTCATTCAACATTTGTAATTTGTTGAGCTAAAAGGCTCATTCTACAACACAGTATGAGGGGATGTGTAAGTTTGTCTATTCGTCCATCTAATGAGTTAACATGTGCCTCTTTAAAATAAAAATAAATATTTACACTCTCAACATAAAAATAATGTCATATATAATAATAAACAAAAAATTAATATGTTGTAAAGAAATTACAAAAATAATATTCACTATAATAAAAAAATTGAATATGTTGTAAATTACATAGAAGTAAAAAAATTGTGAGTAAGATGTTTAAACCATAACATTTAAATAAAAATAGAAAAAAAAAATTAAAGTAAAATATTTTAATGTTGTATATAAAAAAATATTCAATGTGGGTTATCAATAAAATATTTTAATACGAAATTATATTGACATATAATTAAAAATATATTAATAATAAAAACTATTTTAATTTGAAACTCATAAATTGTTTCGATGCATATGTCATGTAAAGTATTTTAATGTCAATTATGTATATATTATATATCATTTTATAAAATTTATGTACATATTGTGAAAAAAATAAGCTTCTATGGCTAAAACATTTATTTGGTCGTATATATACTCTATATAGCATTAAAAAATACAATTTAAAAAATGAAAAATTACACATTGTATTTTGCACTCTAAAGAATTTGATCCCGTTTGACTCATGTTAGATTCACACTTAAGATGGATATATACTGGTATATATTTTCATATGGACAGTTTATTGATACATTCATTATTTTAGTTTATGTATTTTTATTAATTTTATTTATGGATGTTAATTAAATTTCAATTTATGCATCTGTTAATTATTTTTGCTAGTTTAATTTTTTTCTATATAGTTTAACTTATATTAAAAAATATAACAATTTTGATTTCTAGTTTCATAGACTAGGAAAATAAGTACAATGTTACTATGATGCAAGTCACTGTGATACTTAAAATGAACTAAAATATATCAGGGTTGCATTAAGAAACACAAATTTGGCTGAAAAAAGTTTTAAATTCAATTTTAAAAGATGTATAGTAAACAACAAATCAATTTTATTCAATTTTATTTCTTTTGAGATCATAAACAAGAGCTTAGTCATAACATGATATTTAAGTCATATGTATTGGAATTTAATATACCAAAAACCAATTAATGATATATGTTTCTATTATTTTATATATATAATTAAATATGAAATTTTCTAAATTTTCTTGGTCATCTTAAGGTTCAATTAAAAACCACAAATGAAATTTAAATGACTTTTATTCAATTTTAAATGTTGTCTTATAAACAACAAATAAGTTTTATTCAATTTTTTTTTGAGCTAGTCTATAAGAGCTTACTCATAATATGATATAAGTGCAATCTTACTATCATGCAAGTCACTTTGATACTTAAAATGAACTAAAATACATCATGTATCAATTTAATATTGAGAATAGAAATAATTAAAAATATGCTTCATATTGGCTTGTAGAAAGTGTCTTTTAGTGCAATAAAAATGTATGTCATTACAATTATTTAAAAAAAAAATGAATTCTAAAGTCATCCATATTATAATTAAAAAAATCTATATATGGAAAAGTTTTTGACACACCCATATACCATTGCATGGTCAACTCTTTTAAGTATATTTAAAACGATTCCTTATCTCAAGGTTCAATTATAAAACACAAATAGGATTGAAATAAATTTTATTCAATCATAAAAGATGTTTTGTAAACAACAAATAAGTTTTATTCAATTTTATTTCTTTTGAGGCCATCTACAAGAGCTCATTCATAGCATGATATAAGTACAATCTTCCTATGATGCAAGTCACTTTGAGAACATTATAATAATTACAAATATGCTTCATATTGACTTGTAAAAAGTGTTTTTTAGTGCAATCAACATGTATGTTATTACGATTAAATTTTAAAAATAAATTATTTGAATTCTAAAGTCATCCATATTATAATAAAAAATCTACATATGGAAATTTTTTTGACCCACCCACATACCATTTTTATTAATTATTTCAATCAATTTCTAATCTCAAGGTTCAATTAAAAAGCACAAATAGGATTGAAATAAGTTTTATTCAATTTTATAAATTTCAAGTGTACACAACACATAAGTTTTATTCAATATTATTTCATTTGAAATTACCTAAAAGAGCTTAGTCATAACATGATATAAGTCAATCATAGAATTAAAAATAGGTCAAAAAACAATATATGACGACATTTCTATAATTTCATATAATGTTATCAACTTTCCTAAATTTCCTTGGCTATCCAAATATTTTAATCAATTCCTTATGATTGAAATAAAGTTTTATTCAATATTATTTATTTCGAGGTTATCTACAAGAGCTTAGTCATAACATGATATATATTATATATATATATATATATATATATATATATATAATAGATACACAACACACACACACACACTATTTTTTGCACTTTTTACCAATCCAATATGAAGCATGCGTGTAACTCTTTCCATGTTTTATATCAAACTCGCACATGACATTTATTAATAACATAATTTTTCTTTTAATATTGTTCATAACCTAGATCTAGTTGAATTTCCATTTTAAGTAAAATAATATAATATCAACTTGGTTAAATTATTAATGGATTAAAATTTAGATATTTCTTGAATCTAAATATATGGGGTTCACATAAGGATCCTATCCTTAAAAACAAAACCTCCTTAAAGTTTGGACAACTTTATTTTTACAAAGGCTCGATCGAACCTGACAGCTAGATTGAGGCGTTTTTAAACACTTGATAGAACCATTTGAATTTATAATTTAAGCACTCAATTTTGCTTCTAAGGTCCTAAAAATCACAATTTTAGCACCCCTTTTGCACATTTCTATGCAACACCATTTTGCACCCTAGTGGACATAGGGAAGAATTTGTCCTTAAGTGAAAGAGTTGATCATATTGGATTCGTGAAGGAATCCTCTATCCAATGACATATGAGTTTGACAATTTCGAATTCATATCACATTTTTCATCTAATTTCTTTTAAACATAATGTTTGAATTTTTGTTTTGGATAGTTTCAAAGAGGCTGAATAAAAAATCAATAAAAAATATACAAAATGAAAAATTTCAAAAAATACCACTAACTCTTCAAAAGGGTACTCTTGGTTTTTCAATTTATTTAAATCATTGACAAAACTTACATGGACACATATGTCTGCAAAATGCAATTCAAATATTATTTCGCCAACTTAAAAAAATAATAAAAATATAATTTTGCACAAAAAAATTAAATTAATTTGAAAAAATTAGTTCTCTTCCTATAGATCATTGGTCATATATATATATATATATATATATATTATATATATATATATATATATATATATATATAATATATATATTTAAATTACACATTTTAGACTAAGTTTTGGTATGTGAACAAAAACATACCTCTTAAGATGTGTGAAAATTTGCAATGACAAGCACTGCATTTAATGGAAAACTAGAAAATTAATATGACACTAATGTTTTTTGCAAAAAATATCATTATAACAACTACATAATTCTCCACAACTTGTCTTTCACTCTAAATTTTTATGGCTTCAATTTGATAAAAGAGTAAAATTTTGAAATTTTATAGCCACATTTGGTCCAAAAGTGTAACTCATCTTCATGCATTCACAGAGAAAGGGAGATAAAAGATTAAAATTCCAAGACCCTGAAAGTATAAACCTAAGTAGAAGAAATTCAAATTAACGGTTGCAAAGAACTAAGTATATCTAGCATTAATTAAGTTGAGGATAGCTCCAAAGCCAAGGGTGAAGAAACCAATTTTGTAGCTAGGTGCCTATTTTTATAGAAGAAAGAGGACTAGATTCCAAAAATGCGCCCAAACTAATAGTTTTCTTCTCTACCATTGTTGTCCAAATTAAGGATTCACCTATCGCTAGTGAAAATCCTCCAAGAGGGGAGAATGCATCTTAAGAAGATAAGGTACATAGGGTAGCACAAGAAACACCAAATTCTCAAGGGACCTCAAGACAAGGAGATTCAAAGGGAGCCTTTCCCTTACACCATACCTTACTATAATTAGGAAAGGAAAAAATACAGGCTCACAAATGGAAAAGTATAACTACAAATTAGGGTAAGGGAGACACACAAAAAATATTGGATCAACTTCAGTACTTAATGGAGGAAATGATGATTTTTAAATTATATGTGGCAAAACCTAGAGAGAAACTTATAGAAAAAACAATTGTTAAGGTAGGGATTAAAGAATCTTGGAGGATAAATAGTTTCCAAAGAGGACAAAATTAGAGTTTGGAAGCTTCCTTGAGAGCAATGGCTCAATGATATTAAGAAATATTAAACTATAGACAACCAACCAAGATCTATACCTTGTTTCTCCAAGAACAATTGTGTAGATATCATATCACCTAGTTAGCACAACTAGGTGAATTCAATATTTAAACACCTAGAGCATTAGTGGAAGCTTATTAGAGCAACAACATGGAGGAAAATGTGAGATTATGTTAATTTTTACCTCAACAATGTTGTGACTTCTCACCCTTATTCTTGGTATTCCAATATTTGTGTGGGTAATGTACAACTAATGACATTGACATCACGAATGGAGCATGAATAACTAAGTGGAAAAAATATAAAGAAATGAAAAGAAGAAAAATAGTAAAATCCTCTAACAATGATACCAACTTAACTAAAATTTTCAAGTTCTCATTTTTCAAAGGTTACTTTTGGTGGTTATTTTTACTTCTAAATGAAAAAGTGGTGCTACAAGTAAAACTTTTTTTTGGTGCACTGTTTAAAATTGTCGAGTTGTTTGACTCCCAAATGGAAAAGTGATACCAATAGAACCAATTTTATTTTTTAGATTAAAATTATAGATTAATTGAAATAATATCCGAAATAATTAATACCCCATATATATATATATATATATATATATATATATATATATATATATAATATATATATATATATATATATATATATATATAATATATATAATATATATATATATATATATTGTTTGAATATTTTTATTAATTTTTTAATAATTTATATTGAAAATAATTATATTAAGAAAATATTATATTTTTAGAAAAAAAATAAAAATAACACTTTTCTATTTATTAAAAAATTATAAAGGACAATTAGAATGTTAAATTTAAAAACAAAAAAACACTTTCTTTTCCTAACTTTTTTTTTTTTTTACATGATGGGGAAACCTATCATAAGTTAGTTGTCAAACCAGAAGTGAACATACCATACATTTTTCACTCAAATTAAAAACAAAATAAACTATTTTAAAAACAATTTATTAAAAAAATTAAAAAATTAAAAAACAAAGCATTAAGGGGATGGATACCCCCTCTTATCTTCCCTCCGGGGGCGGACCGCTCTCTATGATTTTGCGGACCTCTTTTCTAAGTATGAATTTTTTAGGGTAGTGGCTCACATGGTGGAAGAAGTGAAAGGTAAATTCATAAATTTATGAGGTTATCCAGGATCCATGAAGTGACCACAACATTCGTGAATGATGATACAACACTCGCAGTCGGCCATTTCTTAGATTCCGAGATGGATATGGTTTTCATTTGTATTTTGAGTAAAGGTATGATTTTTTCGCACTCCCTCTGCTAAAATTTAATTTTAAAATTTTATTAATTACAAGTTGCACTAGATTTTGCAAAGTAAACATCATAAGGCATAAATTTTAGAAGAATCATGAAATAGAAGATCATTGAATTAGTACATAAAATTCCATTCAAAGATATAACATAAAGATAAATCACTTAAATTATGCCAAATGTATAGATTCTATAACCTTTCCAACATAGATTGTCTCTCAATCATCAAAGATGTTATTTCAAGTTCAAATAGGAAATATTTGATGAAAAAGATGCTATTTTTCAATATTGAACTATCTCATGATCAAAAGCTTACAATCTTTTACCACTTTTTCTTAAGGTGATTGGATTTGCCTTTACTTGTCCTTGCTTAACTTCTTTTGGACATTTGGATTGGCTTGTAACACAAGAGTTTTATTCAAAGCTTTTTCCCAAATGAAAAATTTAAAATTTACCATTAGATGAACTAACTTAAATCATATCAAAGAATAGGTTTATAATTGTAACAAATATGTTTGTAATTGATTTGAAATGGTTAAATTTAGGATGAAAGCAGAATAGAGGCTTCTATTGAATTAATAAAGAAAATAATAAGTTTATTTTTATTAAATAAAATAATATATATTTTAACCCAATTCCAAACAAAAAAATTCTAAAACATCTAGGATACAAAAGAACAAACGGTAGCAGCCATGTTTTAGACTTAACTTAAATCACTAAATCTTTTTTTTGCACATAGAAATGATATTTATATACGCCTTTCATTTCATGCCACTTTCTCGTATAAGCTCTATGTATTCATTAAATGTCATAGATTTGTACAATGGAAGGCTTTGATTGTTAATCAATTCCTCTATTGATCCCACTATTTTGTCTCTACAAGGATTATAGAAACTAGTAATGGACAATCGTTCTCTTCTTTAGTTGATGACAACTCTATGTTCAGTGCTTTTATAGATGTCGTTTGTAAATATCTACAAAAGCAACCACGTAGATATTGCCTTAAGGGGGCCTGACCTAGGTTCAGTGTTAATTAGCCAAACAAATCCCTACACTACTAGCCCTTTCAGCATCAGCTCGCGGAGCGCATACCAAAATCTCACCCAAAGCAGTATCGGGGGATACTGGAACCAAGTTTTCACACCATGAGATGGTTGTGATATCATTTGATTCCTTCTATCCCTACCATCGTGTAGGTTGCTTCTTTCTAGGGCTTGCAAGACAAACCCTCTTTTCCAGCCTTCAATACCTTCGCAAAAGTATACGATCAACCTTCGCGTAGCCCTAGCCTGCTGCTCAGGTACTTTCATGCTGCTATGGTGACATGTCGTGTAGAATCCCCAATTATTCTAAGTGTCTTGCTTATCTTATCAAATAATTATAGTTAACACCGCGTAAATAGATAATTGTAATTGTTTCCATTTATTCAATGTAATTGCATTCGTTCGCGCATCACATAAGCATAATAAAGGAAATTTATACATAACGTATCAAGGTGCAATAATAGAACAAAGACATAGAAATTACAAAATATATTTCTTTATTAATATCTCCAAGTGTTTACAAACTATGTCTTCCCTGAGCACATAGCTGAAGGGGTCCGCGCACTCAGCTGTGGACTTCTAGCCTAGGCCTCTGCATACTCAGCTGCAGAGCCTCTGCCTACACTATGACCCAAGACTTAGACTTGTTGCTCCAAAGCTATGACTCTCTTACATGATCTACCATTGTCTCTAAACTACTTAGAGCTTAGATCTTTTTATACAATTCCATGTTCCGCAGACCATGGGTAGAACTCTTACAGCCGACTTTTCTTTACAAAACTAAGGGTGGACTACCCTTTATGACACATAACACCTTCATACTCCGTGACCACAAAATGTGAATTCTTTAGAATTATATTACAAAAATTTACTTAAACATGGGATTTTTGTCCCAAAATTTCCCTTGGGGGATCCCGCTCCCAACAGGCCCCCAACACAAACATCGTGACTTGCCCTTGAGTCACTCGATAGGTACGGATATCTTTGCATGAAGTCCATCTAGTTCAACCCGTATAACTGCTACCTTAGTCATGCACTGAGCTGTCGCGTGCTTTGCATCTTCCACTATCCTCCTGGTCACTACCCCTGCGTTGTCATCCTGAAGCTTTTTTTGCATCGCTTGTAGAGTTTAAAGCTTGCCTTCAATATTTTTTTTGACTACGTAAGCTTCCTCCAGCTAGGGCTTTAGTCGCACCTTCAACACTGCTTCCTTGTGCAGCACTGCGTCCACCTGTTCCTTCAACTGCTTGGCCTCTTACAGCTTGGCTAGCCCCTGTGTCAGTGCAACGTGTCCTCCTGCAAGTTTTTCAGGACCACAAATTGTTGTTCAAACAACTACATGCAATCTGCTACTACACTCTCTAGCTCCGCGACTACTTCTGTGACAACGAACATCCATTGGTCCTTTACCTCTGACAATGTTGAAGGTTGGGTCCTCAACTACATATCTGTAATCTGCAAGTTCAATTCCAGCTAAACCGTGCCATCTTAGTCTCAGTGTCGCGCACCTCTGTGGCCAATTTACAGATGTGGAACTTGACTGGATCTTCCTCCGAAATGGCCAACTCTAGGACCATTATGCATGCCTCGTCCATGACCTGCAAAATCTTCTTGCTATGGTTGGTTGCCTCTTCCTCAGCAACAATGGCAAAATTTCTCTGTAGGGCCATCTATTCATTGTTTATCCATTTTTTGCTCATCACGTAGAGGCGCAGTGCTCTCAGACCCTAAATTATGCAATTACTCCATCATGCAAGAGGTGGAGTGCTCCACACAGAAATGCTGCCAGGTTTAGCCCAACTCCCTTCAAGGCGCTAACAGTGGGTTTGTCAGCCTCATTTTCCATGGGCAGTGCTCCATCTAGTAGCACTATCACACTGGAAGCCTTCGTTCATAGCATATCAATAGCCTCTATAGTGCCGATGGCCAAGTTGTTAGACATCGTACTAGCCTGCAATGCAGGGGTCTACAACTCCTGCAACCTGGTATGGATGGCCCCTAGTATGATCTACTGCTACTTTTCAAATTGTTGCAGGGCCTCCGCGGTGACATCCCTGACTGTGTCACTGATGTCATATAAGCCACCCTCCGTTATTATGATAGGGTCCAATGAGGTCTTGGTCGCCTTGGATTTCTTTTTGGACCCTACTTTCTCCAGCTCTCTTAGGCGCTTAATGCAGTTGGATGTCTCCTGAGGGTCTGCACCGTGCTACTCTGTGTCCTCTTCTACCTCAGGTGAAGGTGGTCGTGTGCCTTTGTCAAAGCCCCGCTCTGTGCCACCTGTTTTTTTTCCTACCTGTTCTGCCTGGGCCTTCCCAATGACCTGCTTTTTCCTATTTTCAACCAGCTATGCCATCTTCAGCTTGGTCTCCTCCTTCTTCTTCTGTGCAACGGAATTACTTCTACCCACCACCAAGTTCATGGTAGTGCACCACTCTTCTGACCATTTATCAAGCTCTGCATCAATGGCATCATCTATGGCTAGATACGACAAATGGTACCACTTCTGTGGAGGGTCCTTCCGTGCCCTAATTGATATTCGATGGAAATCATCTTTAAAGTCGGCATAGCTCTACAAGTTAGCATATACCGTGGGTGATAATCACGGCTTGCGATTGATGGCCATTTTGATATTAATTTCCATCAAGATCCAGAATATGTTACTATCTTGAACTCGACCCACATCCTTGGTCACCCACAGTGAAGCGTATGTCGCTGCTTTAAGAAGGTCTAGTGTCACCGAAGGGAACTGACTCTTCGTTGGTAGCTCCCACACTACTAGCACAATCAACAGTAAGAGCCACGCATAGTGGAATGTCTTGCTTTGCTCTTGTGCTTTGCAACAATTCATTGGGAACTCTCCTTGAAGGTAGTCTAACCAGCTAAACTGGACTTCTTCCACACATTATTGTGTGAGCGCACTGACAGGCGCTAGCACCTCGTCAGTGCGACACTTCCACACCACATTTCCTCCAAGGATTTGAATTTCTACCTTCACAACGGGGTCGTAGATGCTGGAGATAACGTACTCATGCGACTTCTTCACCAGCTTGAATTTATCCTTCATTGATTTTGTGAGTGCCTGCTCACCACCCTTTCCACCAAAGATCGTCGTTGGATTTTCCCCTGTATACAGTAAGTGCATTATGCAGTGAATCAACATATCTATGATGGGTATTGGCTCCTCCAGCCATAGACACCCATCATGCACCAAGCACATCAGCTGCTTGATGACCAAAACTATCACCAGGGTGCAGTTATAGTGTGGCACCTAGAGCAGGTTCAGCAATCCTACCTTCTCTATCCCCTTGAGCCACATTCATGGCTCCAACATTGTCATTCTCGTATTTGTATCTATGATGGGGTACATCAGTTATTCGGTCGCCAGGTGCGGGAACTTTTCGTTGTCCGCCAAGTCCCAATCTTCAAGCTTCAATATTGGCACCCATGCCAAACACGGACTGTTGAAAGCAATTTCATTCGGTAGCAAAGGGGTTTGCAGGGGAGTCTTACTCTCATCAATGTCCTTTGGGACAGTGGAGTTAGGCTTGCACAAAGGGACATACTTCGGCAACAGCATAATAGGGTCTGCACCCTAGGTTTCAGCTTCCTCTACTTCAACCCCCACATCCTCATTGTCCATCAGGATGTCTTCAATGTCCTCCTCCTCTGCCTTTAATTTTATGGCCTTTCCCTTCTACTGTGCAATGCGTTTTGGTGGGCTTCTCCTCGGCAATGCAGGCACTAGTATGGCCCTTCTTATCCTTCACAGTCTCCTTCGTTGGGGTTGGCTTCAGTCTCAGTGTTCTCAGTGATTTCGGGACCTCCACCAATACTTTGGTCACTTCCAGGGAAAATTCTTTGGCCTCGATATCAATTTCCTGCACATTCTCCTCAGCTGCCTCTTCTTTGGTGTCCTTAGCTTCTGCATGTGTCGACATAACACTATTCACTAGTTCTTGTGTCTCCTTTAACAATTGTTGAAACACTAGACTCACTATCAGATCTTCAAAGAATTCACAGTTGATGTGCACCTGAGAGCACAACAGATCAATTCTCAAAATTCAAAGTGTTTCTCGCTGGACAACCACTTGTAATTTATAGGGCATTTTGAATTCAAATCCAATCATTCCCCCCAAAATTGGTTCATTAATGTTGGATTGGCGACAGATTTTCAAGGATCTAAGCCATAAATTTCACCTTAAATGTTGGTCTCCTCTCCATTTGGCCTCACTTTTGTTGTCTTTCCATGAACAATGACTTTAATAGTCACTTTTTGGCCAACCTGTGTGATTTCTCCCTAGGTAGTGCAGCTCCCTTCACACTGTTGCGAACCCTATGACACTTCCTTGTTTTGCACCATTCGCTAATCGCACAACTCCCCAACTCGGGTAGTGTAGTTTATAGTCTCGCACCTCCTTTTAGCTGCCTAGAGTGCTAAGATTATGCTACCATCATTTAGTCACATGGTCGGATAGTGGTGTATGGCTTGAAGTGACTACCATTCACCTTTCATAGGAAGAGTTCTCCATTTAATTTGACCAAATATGCCGCTCCTCCATCGGTAATTTCCTTAATGGCGTAGGGCCTTAACCAATGCATCCTAAATTTCCCTGGAAATTTATCAAACTTACTATCATATAGGAAAACCAGGTAATTTACCTTAAATGTGTGCAGCTTAATGTGTCGATCATGCCGTGCCTTCTCACGTTGCTTTTGGAGCTATTGGTGAAATCCAACTAAAAATATTTCTTCCTTCAATTCATCCAGCTGGGAGAGCCTCTCTTCTAGGGCTCCATGATCCATCATACCTATGAGCACTACTATGCATAGACTAGGCACGATATACTCCATAGGCATTACTACTTCAACCCCATAGCCAAGCCTAAAAGGGGTTTGTCCAATCAACTTCTTTCATGTTGTTCGATAAGCCCATATTATGTAGGTATGCGTAGGTCCCATTCACTTTATTGGGCATTGCAAACCTTGGTCAGGATGTTTTCGAGCACTTTGTTAAACACCTCCACTGTCCCATTAGCTTGTGGGTGATAAGGTGTGCTCTTTTGGTGGTATACCTGAAATTCCTCTGTTAGTGCATTGATCGTCTCATTCAGGAAGTGCGTACCATGATCACTCATCAAGATCTTTAGACATCCAAATTGCATCAATACATGCTCAAAGAGGAACTTTACAACAATCATGCCTATGCAATCCTTCACAAGCTATGCCTCTACCCAACGAGTCAAATACTTTGTTGCGGTGATAATGTACCTTGCTCCCATCTTTCCTTGTGGCTGAATGGGTCGTACAAAATCTGTCGCCCACTTCTCAAAGGGTTGCAATGTAATTTGTAAATTCAAGGGAATCTCATCCCTCCGTGACAGTCTGCCAGTCCTTTGACACACATCACATCCCTTGCATTATGCTTTCGACTCCTGATGGAGGGTTGGCCACCACGACCCTGCACGCAGAATCTTTTGTGTGGTTTCTTTTCCTGCATAATTTCCTCCCACGGCGCCCCCATGAGCATCCATGAGGATGCTGCTTCTTTCAAACTCAGGTACATACTGTCGAAATATCTCATCAGTCCCCATCTTGTACATATGCCCAGCAATGATAGAGAAATCTACCACACACACCATTAATTCCTTCTTTTGTTGGATAGCGTATTCTTCAGGTGCAGGTCCTATTGTTAGGAAATGTATTATATCCTCAAAATGACCATCCGTGACACGCACTGAAAATAGTTGTCCATTAGGCAACCCTTCTTCCAAGTTAGTAGGTTCCTCCCCTATTTTGATGCGTGACAGATGGTCTAGTCTTGCATTTAATCATCCAGGCTTCACGACCACTTCAAAATAATACTTCTTGAACAATAAGAGCCACCTACAGATTCTCCCCCTGCCAAAACAGGCTTATTGACCAAGTACTTCAGCATTGAGTGATTCGTATACATTTGCAAATGGCCTCCCAGCACATAGTGCCTATATTTTTGGAACGCATATACCATAGCTAGCCCCTCAGGCTCAATGGTGAAATTATTCTTCTTTTCTTTGGCCAAATGTGCACGCTGATCATCCATCCCAGCATACCTATTTGTCATTCGCATTTTAGGCTTCCCATATCATGTTCTCATCATCCTCCTACATTTGCAGCGATCATCAAAGCTTCCTTTATGCGTACCCCACCATCTTGCGAGCATAGTGCACAATGCCCAGTCCAACACCTAGAAGAATTTCTTTTATGGTACCTCCCTTTTAAATGCATCCAAAAAGATATATAGCTCATTCACGCCATCATAAGCAGGTAGGTTTCTTACCTCTAAGGACACACAATGCAACAATCAGGTCATCATGTTGCAATTCAGCATAGTTACTTCAAGTAACTGATTCTGCTAGCATTTTATCTCTTCATCGGAGTCTGAAGTGAAGAAACTCTCATGATCCCTGTAGGTTTTAATCTTGTACAAAAATTACCTCCATACGAATTCTAAAACATAGAAAATAAACAATGTGAGAGCATAACTCATAAAACATATATACACAGAGATTTTCCCCTGGATCCCAAAACCAAGAATACCAGCTTGATTTTTCTTTATGTTTCTTTCAATGTTATAATAAATATCCATACATGCGAAAGCATCCAATACCATGGACAGAAAACCATCACGTCCAAAAACATGTGCAAAAATCATGCACAAAACCATAGGTGGGTCCACCCAACCTAACATAGGTTCCAAAACCAAAATTTTCTGTGGTACAGCCCCGGACCCCATAAAGTAGGGTTACCTGCACCCCTCAAACCCCCTATGACTCCCCCTACTACACAATTACTGCAACAAAGGGGGGCTCCACCCCCCTTCTAACCCCCCGATTAATTACTTGAGCTAGTCATGGAAAGAATATAACACAACCCAATATTCTCCCACTTGTTATTTTCTTTCCATGGGGGGCCACAAGAGAGCTTAGTCATTTATCAAGCCCTGAAATGCCCATTGTTTCTCTACACCGAGAGAACTTCTCAGAGCTCGCAGATTTTGTCAATGCATCTGCAGTATTCTTCAAAGTGTCCACCTTTACCAACAACACCTTTTTGTCTTCTATAATATCCCTCAGAAAGTGATACTAAACATCAATGTGCTTTGTCTTTGAATGGTAAGTAGGGTTCTTTGCCAAGAAAATTGCACTTTGGTTGTCACAGTCTATCCTTATAGCTCCTTGTACTAACCCCATACTAGAACACAATTTGTGCAACCAAACTGCTTCCTTGCTTGCATGAGTGGCTGCCTTGTATTCTACCTTTGTAGTTGATAGTGCCACTACAGATCGTTTCTTACTCATCCAAATGACTACACCTCCAAATAGGTTAAACACATACCCACTTGTATATCTTCTCTGATCCAGATCTCCAGCCCAGTCTGCATCAATAAAGCCACAGATATCCAAGACTCTGTCCAATCCTAGTCTTCCTTGGTGGCACAAACCATAATCACTAGTGCCACACAAATACCCAAAAACGTGCTTCACTGTTGTCCAATGCTCCTTCCCTAGTTTTGACATAAACCTGCTCAATACTCCCACTACATGTGCAATGTCTAGTCTAGTACAGACCATTGCATACATCAGGCCACCGTCTGCACTTTCATATGGAACACGGGACATGCCCTCTTCCTCTTCATGTGTCTTGGGACACTATTCAGCAGATAACTTTACACCTACAGGAATAGGAAGCTTCACCGATTTACTATCTTGCATATTAAACCTCTGCAATATTGTCTTGACA
>APFE030738241.1:7607-18908 GCA_000404065.3 Pinus taeda | reverse complement strand
TGGTTTTTACCTACCTAGAATTGCATATGGGTTATACCATTGGTGGATATATTCAAAAAATCTTCATTTCCTCTATCTATCACTTTTTCATGTAGGAAAATAGAGTATAGGAATATGGGTTAGTCTACCTCGTAACTGTATAGTCGCTGAGTCTCAATTGTGATTACGTTATCTTGGAAGATTTTGAGAGTATATAAACTCTTCTCAATATATGTTCTTTCCTTGCAAGGCTTGGAGAGGGGGATATAGAGTCCTCTTAAATGCCTCACAAATGTACAATTTTTGAGGCTCAACTGCAACTATGAGAACATGGAATATTTTTTGTGAAGTATATAGACTCTTATCAATTGACACCCTTACATTCCAAGACCTTGATAGGGTATATAGATTTTATCAATAGGACACACATGGCATTAGAGTCATGGGGTATTATCATCTGACCATCTTAGTAACTTTTATGTTAAGTGATTAGGAGTATTAAGACTCCTCCATTCATTATTTAAATTGTGGAAATGATACTAGTACATTTGAGTGAGATTTTGGGTGAGGTTATGTAAATTATACTTGCTATCAACCTGACTATACTATTATTTATTCTCAAGCATCTCAGGATGATTCCTGATAGATGTAAATAATCCCTTGTGAATTTATTAGAATCAGTTTCCCATACATGCCTTCTTCTAATTATGATTTGGAAAACACATATCATTTGATTGTTCTAAACATCAAAACCCAATAGCCAAACTCATTCCTATACCTCTTCAATATTTCTCCTTTCCAAATAGGTTGAATGATCCTAAATTGACAGGAAAAGTACCAACCTTCTCTTTATGCAATATCAAAACAACTCTGAGGGCCAACCCACCATCATTGGATGAACGGAAGGTATTAGCACATCTATTTAGGGTGCATATTTATGTGAATTTGTGGCTTCTTTAGCACAAGTGTACACCACAATGATTTGGTTGTGTGCTTGTGATGATGTGAGAAATGGAATTTTATGAACAATGTTGCTCAGTGTTCCTTGAACAAAGTTTAGATTGTTATAATCCTTTTTGGCATGTGAAGGTTTGTCAGACCCCGTATGTTCTCATGATGTAGATGTATTGATTAAGTTAGTGAAACTGAAACCTCCCTGTTGATGTACTTTTATTACCAAATTGCCAAATTCCATAAAAAAAGGTTGAGAAATGTTGCAATGAGTCAACTCTAGTGTTTTTGCTGAGGCAGAAGCCATGCTTCTTTCAAGTCAAATTTCTAGTGCTACATTTCTCAAGGTACTTCAAGACTTATGCACTCTTTCTTCCTCACTCAATGAGGAAAAGGATGATTAGGTATCATATTATAGATATCATGATGTAAGTGTTATTATAATCACGAGTCTAAATTTAGTTGTTGAACTTCTATGGTAACAGCTAGGTCTCTGCATCAATTAGATAGAAAAATTGGCCATCTTCATTGCCTAATATACCTTGTGTGAGATTTGAGTGAGATTTTGGGTGAGGTTATATAAAATAGACCAACTTATCTAGCTGAATATGCTATGATTTATTCTCAAGCACCCGAGGATGTGATTCCTAATGGATAGAAATAATACCTTGTGAATTTATAAATTCTGTCTCCTAGACAAGCCTTCTTCTACTTATGTTTTGGAGAACACATATCACCTTATCGTTATAAACATCAAAACCCAATAGCCAAACTCATTCATATGCCTCTTCAATATTTCTCCTTTCCAAATAGGTTGAATGATCCCAAATTCAGAGGAAATGTACCAGCCTTCTCTTCATGCAATCTAAAAATAACTCTGAGGGCAAACTCACTTTCATTGGATGAATGAAAGGTATTAGCACATCTACTTAGGGTGCATCTTTATGCGCATTTGTGGCTTCTTCAGCACACGTGTACACCACAATGATGACTCGGTTTTGTGCTTGTGCTAAGGTGAGAAATGGCATTTTATGAACAATGTTGCTATGTGTTCCTTGAACATAGTTTAGATTGTTATAATCCTTTTTATCATGTGAAGGTTTGTCAAACCTTGTATATTTTCATGATGTAGATGTATTGATTAAGTTAGTGAAACTAACACATCCATGTTGACATATTTTCATTACCAAATTTCCAAATGCTATAAAAAAAGGTTGATCAGGGTTACAGTGAGTGAACTCTAGTGTTTTTGTTGAGGCATAAGTGAAATTTCTACTGCTACATTTCTCAGGGTACTTCAAGACTTGTGCTCTATTTCTTCTTCACTTTACGAGCCAAGGATGTTAAGGTACCAACTTATAGATATCGTGATGAAAATGTTATTATAATCGCGATTCTAAATTTAGATGTTGAACATCTTTGGCAACAATTGGGTCTTTGCATCAGTAAGATATAAAATTGGTCATCTTCATTGTCTATTGTACCTTGTGTGAGATTTGAGTGAGATTCTGGGTGAGGTTCTGTAAATTACACGTGCTTATCCAGCTGACTATGCTATTATTTATTCTGAAGCACTTGGGGATGTGATTCCTAATAGATAGAAATAATAACTTGTGAATTTCTTAAAATTAGTCTCCTATACATGCCTTCTTCTACTTATGCTTTGGAGAACACATATTGCCTGATCGTTTTAAACATCAAAAACCAATAGCCAAACTCATTCCTATAGCTCTTCAATATTTCTCCTTTCCAAATACACTGAATGATCCTAAATTCAGAGGCAAAGTACCGACCTTCTCTTCATGCAATCCCAAAACAACTCTGAGGGCCAACCCACCTTCATTAGATGTACGCAATGTATTAGCACATCTATTTAGGGTCCATTTTTATGTGAAGTTGTGGATTCCTTAGCACAACCGTACACCATAATGATGATTCGGTTTTGTGCTTGTCTTAAGGTGAGAAATGACATTTTATGAACAATGCTACTCAGTGTTCCTTGAATAGAGTTTAGATTGCTATAATCCTTGTTGGCATGTGAAGGTTTTTCAGACCTTGTATATTCTAATGATGTAGATGTATTGATTAAGTTATTGAAACTGGCACCTCCATGGTTACATATTTTCATTACCAAATTGCCAAATTATATAAAAAAAGATTGATCAAGGTTGTAGTGAGTGAACTCCAGTGTTTTTTCTGAGGCAGAAGCCATGCTTCTTTCAAGTCAAATTTCTAGTGCTACATTTCTTAGGGTACTTCAAGACTTGTTCTCTCTCTCTTCCTCACTTAGCAAGGGAAAGAATTATTAGGCACTAACTTATAGATATCATGATGAAAGTATTTTTATAATCATGAGACCAAATTTAGCTGTTGAACTTCTATGACAACAACTGGGTCTCTGCATCAGTAAGATAGAAAAACCAATCAACTTCATTGTCTAATGTACATTGTGTCTTCTGATGCTAATGGATTTTTATTCCTTCTACCACCAGGCACATAGAAGATCTTTCCATGTATTGACATATTTTTGTAATATGTGAAAAGTTGCAACCTCATTAAATGACACTTACACAACTAGAATACACCAATGCTACCTCTAGTGAGATAAAATTAGTTGCAAGTTCATCTGATTTCTCAGTGCTCAAGATAGTGGTCCATTGTAACAGATACCTCAACAAGTTAAAATTCAATCCATGGACCATTTAAGAGTTAGATCTAGCATTGAGTATTGTAATGTGAATATATGAAATACACCAATATTATATATGCATTCATAAGCAACATTTGACAAACACCTTTGTCAACTAGCCTTTAGTTTTTACTAGTGATGCATGAGAATATATGAAATACACCAATCTTATCTATGCATTCATAAGCAACATCTCAAAAGCACATTTGGCATCTAGCCTTTAGTTTTTCCTAGAGATGCATGACGCATTGTATAAACACAATGCAATCTTTTGGGAAGTCCATTCAAATGTGGAACATTACTATGGAAGCAAAGTTAAGCATTGATTTTAGGCCTTGCATGCACATTTCATGGATTGTTGTAGTAGTGACATAAAAATGGACTAGGTCAGTTATATGATATATGTCAAAGATAGTTTAACTCAAAGTATGAAACTGCCATTTAAGCTATAAACCTGTCTAAATGGTCCAAACCTAAAACTATGACCCTTCCTTGCAAATTTCATGAGCTACCAATTAATCATAGTTAAATGGTTCTAGATTAAATATGAGAGTAATCTTATGGAGGAGCTATTGAGTTTGGAAAATCAACGCAGAACAAAATCCACTGGGTTAATCTCCTTAAACAAGGTGTTAACATAGTCTGCCAAGAGGTATAATTTGCATCAGGATAATCCCTCGACTGATATCTTTTTATGAGGAAGAAAAAACATGGCAAATATTTGTTTAGGTAGGAATACAACTTGTCAATTTGGTCTAGCTTGAGTGATTAAAAGAGAAGGTTGTTAGGCTCTCCACCATTTCATGGATTGATATAGTGATGAGACAAAAGAGGCTCCCTCTTGAGACTTGACTAGGTAATTCATAACATTTGTGGTGTTGGTGCGTTAACCTACCCAGAAAATGCCAAAACTCTATTGATGCACAAAAATTATTACTGAATCTACCTTAAAGTATGCCATCGTCACTAAATATGACTTGCATGGTTTTACTAAGGAGGCCCTAAAATTTTGAACAATGAAGCCTTACATTGATATGGTCAACCTACACGGGGAGAAATGAAACATTTTTTAATAAGACACTAGCAAAACCTAGACACTGTTGTGTGGGATTATTGCTTGGTACCTGTAGATTGTGCAACGACATTTGTTGGTTGAGCCAACAGGAATTGATCTCTTCAGGTTGTTCTTCCTGGTACAAATATTGCTTTCCTTGTAAGACATTGATAGGGCTATATAGATTCTTGTCAATAGAATACATATTTGTTTGTATAGTTGTTTATTATGTAATCATCTAAAGGAAAGCTGATTACATGAATATGGGTTAGGTTGCCTCATAAATAAATAGTTGCTTAGGCTCAATTGTGATTACGTGATCTTGGAATATTTTGAGAGTATATATACTCTTAATGTATTATGATTTCTGTGGAAATGTTCTCAAGGAAACTGTTCCAAAAATAACAAAAATATATCTTTTGTCATTAAATAGAGATTGTTTTCCTTTAGAAATAGAGAGAGGTTGTCTTTACAATACCTTCTATTGTTCGTGGCATCTAAGGAGATCTTGAGAGTAATCTAGAATAGGAAAACTAGTTGGTCAGCTTTTGATAAAGGTGAGTAACTACTTGGACACTAACTTTTTTGCCTACCACATTCTTCTAATAACATTGGATCCAGAAATCTCAAAGGATTAAACTACACTGATTATGTCATAGAAGTTAGAAGAACCAAAGATGTCATGGATGTGTAACTGTTAACATTATGAAGATGATATCACGTGTGTCTTTCATGGTACATTACCAATCATAGTGCAAACAATTTTTTTTACCACTAATATAGTTCATTGGGCATGGATATCAATGAGGCCGAGTTAGCCTTAATTTCTTGGTAAGGAGACGAGGCTTCATGTTTTCCCCAAAGAATTTTATTCTAGCAAGAAAAAGTATTCTTTACTTTCCCCTTTTACAAGCAAACACTTGGCAAAAAAAGGATTTCACACCTGGGAGTTTTTTGTAGGATGAAGGGAAAGGTGAGAGGGTATCCTAGCAGTAGTTGCATTGGTCTTGTTAGCATTATGCCACTTTTCATATGGGTATTCACCATAGAGAATAACCATTACACTTTTTTAATTTGTGTTAAAAATAAACATAACACTCAATAGATTTATTTTGGTGTGCAATGTTGTTGTTGGTAGTATTCTTGTATTTGTGCCACATGTAAAGCTAACATGCATTAAATTTCTTTCACCTTGCAATATTTTTATTGGAAACGTTCTTGTGTTTGGGCTACAAACTATGCTAGATTTATTTTTCTTTGCAATATTGTTGTTTTCAATTTGGCTTTTTATGATAAAAGGAAATCTAGCAAGTGTTAGATTTCCTTCACCTTGGCAATTTTATTGGAAATGTTGTGCTTGCTTTTGGGCTAGAAGTTGTGCTAGATTTCTTTTGCTATGCAATATTGTTGTTTTTCAATTTGGTTTCTTATTATAGAATTAAATCTAACACATGTTAGATTTACTTCACCTTGGTAATGTTCTTTTTTTGTGTTATAAGGAAATAGAGCATGCACTAGATTTCTTGTCGCATGAAATGTTGTTTTTGGTAGTATGCTTGTATTTATGCTACATGTAAAGCTAGCATGCATTAAATTTATTTTACCTTGTGAAATTGTTATTGGAAATGTGATTGTGTTTGTGATAGAAGTTGTTGGATTTTGTTTGCCCTACAATGTTATTGTTGGCAGTGTGCTCCTTTTGTGCTAGAAGTAAATCAAGCCTATGTTATATATCTTCCACCTTGTAATGTTGTTTTTGGCAATGTCATTGTGTTTGTGCTAGAATAAACTCTAGAATGTGTAAGATTTATTTTACTTTGAAATGTTTTCATGAGTAATATGCTTCTATTTATGTTAGAAGTAAATTTACCATGTGGTGTATTTCCTTCACCTAAGAATATTATTATTGGCAATGTGCTTGTGTTTGCACTAGAAGGAAATCTAGCATGTGCTAGATTTATTTAACCATGCAATGTTGCTTCTAACAATATGCTTATGTTTATAGTAGAAGGAATGATATTGATTGTTAGCTTTCATTTGAGGAAACAATGTTTAATTTACATATAATATGACTACCATACTATTTTAATTTTTGCATATATATTACTTTTTCATAAGTTGTGTGTTTTTGCAAAAATACAAAGTCACACTTTACATGGTTCAACCTTTTAATTACAAGTTATGATTTAATTGTTGTTACAGAATTGATACAAGATACAATGCAAAGTCTAATTTTGGCAAAAGGGGGCTATGTTGATCTCCTTATTAATGATCAAGTCATTGCACTAGGAAAGGTCAAATATGCAGATTCTGGAACTTATTATGTTGGAGAAAGGGTTAATGTTGGTTATGTTACAATTTTGATAATTGATGTCACTCAACCACATTTGATTGATGAGGATGTTAATGGAGGGGACATACATTCATGGGAAATCATGGATTTGAGACACAACATAGGTAAATCAAAATATTGAAGCATGTGCTATATATTATTGATAGTATAATAAATGTCTTTTTTGATTAAATACTAACCTTATTTACATTAGTTTATAGATGAAAATGTTTCTTCTACATATTTTATTGGAGACAAAGTAGATCTTCCGCAACATGGAGCGAAGGTGGGTGAGGGCTCGATATTCAATACAAAGCTTGGGAATAAAGTGCATGGAAAGATGGTAAAGAAAGGATGCATGGTGGTTGAAATTGAGAAGGTGTTAAAACATAATTCTCCTCTACCACATCCAACATGATTTGAGCATACACTTGGGGGTGCATTCGAATCTTATGAGATTTGGCCCAAATCAGATTTGGAGTCTCACTATCATGATCATGTCATAAATATTCCCCAACATAGGTTTAGATTCATCTGTACAAAGGTTTCTCTTACACATGAATGCATGGGAACAAGCATGTGCATTGCCAAAGGAATGCTAAATGTCTGCGATGATGAGATTGTTGAGGGTGAAACAATAGGTGAAATGGAATTTGGTGTTTTTCTAAAAGAGATAGATGGAAATTGTGACATATGCAAAATTAGGTACAAGTCTATTCATTGTTTGGTTATATGGCCAACAAATAAGTTGGTGGAAAACAAAAGTGTGATATTAAGGGTCAGGGAAAAGTTTAAGGAGCCACCTAAGGAAATGCTGATATGGGATGTTATAGGGGACACAAATCCTTTAAAAAAATGGGATGGGTACCTTTGTAACGAAAAAGATAGAAACTTAATTGATATGCATGTAAGAATGCCATCTAAAAGGATTAAATGAGTTATGGATACAAAAAAAATTCCAAAATGTCAAACAAAAATAGAAGAAGAGAAAGCAATTCGACTTTTGGCAGTAGATGTATGTTGTAGAAAAGATTGTCTTCAACATGTGTATAGGAAGGCCATTGCAGGTGCTAGAAGAGGTATGAGACAAATAAATAAAAATGGCATTGGAGAATTTGTCTTGAATTCACTCATGTCAAACACAGTCATGTCAAAGGGCCATGGCCTACCACCTATTGCTAGAAATGTAAAGGACATGAGATTTAATGGGAATATTATTTGTAAGAAATCATGGTATAAGATACATAAAATAATCAAAGCACATTCTATAACTACCAACATTATTTCCAATATGGACAGATCAAACGTATTCATGGTAACACCAACACATGCAAAGCACAAGATCACATAGTGGCAGCCATATAAATATTGCAGAAAATTGTAATGGATAATTCATATTTTTCACCAAACCAAACACGTCAAGTTGAAGAAGATGGAACATTTGCTCCTTTACGATTGCTTCCTTTGACTTAGACACAAAATTCTTTGTTAAAAGGGATCAATGAAGTTCTTCAAAAGCTTAATTACCCATCAATATCACAGTCAACAATGAGCAATATCTAGAATACTAAGTTTTGAGATGTGGAATTTTCAAAGAAAACTAACTTCAGTAAATGTATTGTGTTCAAAGCTCAAATGAGGTCAGCAGCTACAAAAGACTTGGTAGAAAAGGCACGAGGCAAGGCTGAAAGAACATAACAAGTTGCTATGTATTGAAGATATTGCTACTATGCCCATATAATTATGTTAGAGAAGTTTCCAAAGGAGTATTTGAGCATTACCCATGATAAAATAGACAAAACAAAGACTTCAATCCCAAGGCTACATGTCAAATCAAAATCTACTGTAGGAACCAATTTAGGTTTGTCATTGACATGTATGATTACACATGAGCATAAGGCAGGTGGTTCTGGTTATTTCTCCCACAATTTGTCCATATGGGATCACAATTTACTATTACATCACTTACAAAGTGCTTAAGGGACCTTGAAGATGCACAAATGGATATGTATGGTGATATACATTATGAAATTGGAATTTCAAGAAACCCACTTACAAATACATTACTTGACACCTCTATTCACTCAAAATGTCAAAGGTACAAGGATGATTTTATATCTCATGGGAGTTCAAAAAGTTAAAATGTTGATTTTAAACCTCTTCCTCCACATTTGTTGTTACAGTTGGAAAATGCAACAAGTGATAATAAGAATCACCATCTTTTCATGTTTCTATCACTTATAACTGCACTTGCTGTCTTCATCACTATTGAGATTGGGTTCTTTCTTGTGGGGCACATTGATGAAGACATAGATGAAACCTACGAAAGAATGTCTTCCAACCTAAAGAGTAGAGATATTTATTCTTTACCTGAAATGATGGATACATATTGCATAATTGAAGAAAATTGAATGTTTCCACGTACACTTATTGAAAAGGTCTAAGAATTCAATATTTTCCTTAATGGATACATTAAGGAGGGAAAAAATGCACTAGTTGGACATCTTAATGTCTAATACTTCCAATTTCTTGTACTCAATGATGTTCCAGTACTAAAGAACAAAGAATCAATTAGAGATATTGATTGGTCAGAGCCAGCTGAGTTATGGAATATAGATGATGAAGGTCGACCTATAATTCCCATAGGGAAGTCATCTTTCTTAGCTTCCAAACACAATTATGTCTATTTAAAAGAACTAAAGGAGGAGATAACATCATACATAAAAATGTGGAAAGACACTATTGGGAATGAGGATTCACCAATTGTTACAAAGGAATGGAAAATTAAAGTAGTGTATTGGGAAAAAGTTATTGATACATTAGATGGAAACTATAATGATCATGGAATAATAGATGGAAGCGATTCATCTTCTAGGGCTTTATGGCCCAAGACAAGGCACATTGTTGATGTTGATCGTAATGCACTCCAAGTGATCTCAAGTATTATGGATGGAGATTTTTGTAATGCAATAGATGAACCAATATATGTTAGACCCAAATGCAACAAGCCAAAGACAACATTCAATCCAATGATTGATGTTGAGAAAGGAAAGATGTTGCTCGTTAGATCAAGAAATGAGGATGCATGAGTGATGGTTTGGATCAAAAAATCCATCTTAGATATCCTTAGGGATAATGAAAGTGAGAATATTCATGTAAAGATTTACTAGTGGAAGCCTATGTTAGGGAAATATAATGGAACATTTTTAGAGCAATATTGGGTACCAAATCCTGATGAGATAAAACTTGGCTCTATTCCAATTAATACCATAGTATGGGCATGGATGCCAAAGAAAGAACATTGCAAGAAGACAAAGATAAATAAATATGGTGTAGAAGCCACTCTTGATCTACTTGAGCGAATATCTTAAGAGTAGGTTTATATGATTCATGAATGTAATTTTTTTTAAGGATCTATTAATATGCATTCATACACACTTTTCCATATTTGTTGTATATCAAATATTCTCTTCATATTCTTTTTGGAGGAGTTTTATATTATTTAATATTTCAATGTAATCATGTTTTATACAAATTACATGACAATGCCATAATATATTTAAGTTTTCAAAGCTTTATTTGACCAACATGACTTCTCACTATATCAAATATGCATAATCAAATTCAATAATGCACTTAAAAATGTATTTTAAACTTGGTCTATTAAAACAACAATGGAGTGCCTAAATAGTATTCTATTTAATATAAACCATTTAAACACTTAATGAATAAATGCTAGACACTTGATATAATGTTTGATGTGAGTTTTCCGTAATTTTCCTTATTATAATTGATATAAATCAAATTCGCTATTTTATTGCACTCCAATTTTTAAAAAAATTATTTTGATCATTGAACAACACAACTAGAATTACAAAATATTTCCTCTTATAGATTTTGAAGTGGTGCCAACCTTCTACTAGTATAATTAATTTGTACTCAATGTAGGAAAAGTAGTTAGTGTCAATTTAAAATGGTCAATAATAGTAAGAAAAACAATATCAATATATTCTTAATAACTTTACAGGTAAGATTTCATTTTAAAAAATATATTATTCACAAGTCAAATTTAATACACAAATATAAATGTCAATGATAATAGAAATCATGTAAGGAATCTAAGTTTTAGATGAATAATATGTTTTTTTCAATATAATATCCTTAAACACTATAGGAATAAAAACTAAACATTTGTAATAAATATCTTAGTCAATTTTCTCTCTTTCCTATTGTATTTGAAAATAATCAAATTGTACTACTTTGTTACTATTCTAATTCATGATTGATTTTGATCAT
>APFE030738235.1:0-27635 GCA_000404065.3 Pinus taeda | reverse complement strand
TCATGCCAAAAGGAGAAATAATGCAGGGTCTAAAGGTCATTTCCATGGAAAGCCTGAATCTAAGGGAGGAAGGAAGGGTAGGTGCTTTGTTTGCAATAAGTTTGGCCACTATGCAAGGGAGAGTCCAAATAAAAGGGACACATCGCATGACGATCATCACAATCATTCCAGGGGCAACTTCAACAACAACGATCAAAGGAATGGAAAGTCTAATGGCAAAGGAAAAAGGAATGCGGGACATCAAGGAAATGGTTGACCCTCCAAGAAATCAAGGAACTCCAGGTATGAAGAATCAAATGTTATTAACAATAAGCAAAAAGAGTATTATCTTATATCGGCCCTCTCCACTGCCTCACCTCTAGACACTCTAGGAAATTGGTTGATTGATAATGGTGCCTCAAGGCACTTCACCAGATACAAGGAAGCCCTCTTTAATCTGTTAGAAAAGGAGACAAACTTGGAGATCATCCTTGGACACGACACCACCTATCCCGTGAAGGGAGTAGGGAATGTTACCCTTCAATTGAATCAAGGTAACACTATTCATTTGCAAGAAGCATTATATGTACCTGATCTCAAGAAGAACCTGGTGTCCATTTCAGCTATGAAGGACAAAGGATTCAAGGCAACATTCATCGATGGAAAGGTACATATTTGGAAAAGAAATTTTAAAAATGCTTTCTCTTGGGTTTAGGGTTGACACTTTGTATCAAGTTGGAGGAAGTCCATTGGGATCCATGTCTTGCAACACATCTCTACAATCTGAACTATGGCACCGGAGGCTTGCCCATCTCCATTATAAGGCCCTAACCGATGTGAGACAAATGGTGACAGGTATGCCCAAGTTCAAAGTAGAGCATGAAGGTGTATGTCCACAATGTGCTGAAGGAAAACTTACAAGGTGAACATTCCCCTCAAGTAATAGCAAGACCACAGATATATTGCAATCGATCCACTTCGATATATCTGGTATGATGCCCATAAACTCTTTGGGAGGATACTTATATTATCTCACCTTTACAGATGATTATTCTCGCAAGACCTGGATCTACTTCTTGAATAAGAACGATGAAGTGTTCACCTGGTTCTGACACTTCAAAGCCTTGATCGAAAACCAATCCGAGAAGAAAATCAAGATATTGAGGACTGATAATGGGACCGAGTACGAATCCAATGAATTCCAAGATTATTAGAGAGAAGCTGGCATGAAGAGGGAGACTACAAAGTCATACACTCCTGAGCAGAATGGTGTGGCTAAAAGGAAGAATCGCTCTATTATATTAGCAGTTTGTGCCATGCTTCATGATCAAGGCCTTCCGAAGTTCCTATGGGCTGAAGCCGCAAATACCGTCGTGTATGTTCAAAATCGATGCCCTCATCAAGCATTGGACTCCAAGACTCCCGAAGAAATGTTGACTAGTAAGAAACCCGATGTCTCTCACTTTAGAATTTTTGGAAGTCTCGTATATTTTCATGTGCCGAAAGAGAAAAGAAGCAAATTAGGTGCATCTGGGAAGAAAGGAATCTTTGTGGGCTATAGTGAAAATTCTAAGGGATATAGAATTTATGTAGTTGGTCAAAAGGAAGTTGAGATAAGTCATGATGTGACCTTCGACGAAGATATGGCCCTCAGGAAGATCAACAACCTTCTTAACCTAAGGAAGGGCAAAGAAGCTGACACCAAAAATAAGGATGGAAAAGAAGACGAAACAATGCCTGATGTTGATGAACCTATGGATCCTATTGATCCTCCTCCTCATGAGCCACCCTCCTCCAAAAGAAGATCATCGTGGCTTAGGGAGACTCTCGAAGATGCCAAGAGACACACTACACCAAGGGGGGCTTTCCGTGAAAGCAAGAAGCCGAACAGGTATCAAGGATGCTAAACCGCCATGAGCACTATCATTCAAAACGAGCCTTCATCATTCAAAGAAGTGGTGAAGCATCAAGTATGGAAGGATGCCATGAATGAAGAATATGAGTCAATTATGAAGAATGATGTCTGGGATGTGGTCCCTAAACCTTAGGACAAATCGGTTGTCACCTCTAAGTGGCTCTACAAAATCAAGCATGGAGCTGATGGAAGTGCAGACCCCCTCATTCACAAATGTAAGAGAGAGTCAGCTTCTGGATTTGAGATGAAGGACTTAGGACCGATGCACTATTTCCTAGGGTTGGAGGTCTGGTAAAACCCAGGTGAAATTTTCCTCTCTCAAGGAAAATATGTTGTGAAGATATTGGAAAGATTTGGGATGGTGGACTGCAATCCTATGACTACTCCGATGGAACTAACTTTAAAAAGTTGTGGTAGTGTTGCTGGACCTGAATTGGGAAATGCTTTTGAGTATCGTCAATTCATAGGAGCACTGATGTTCTTGGTGAACTCCCGACTGGACATATGTTTTGGAGTTGAGCCTCATCATATACATTGGATTGCCGCCAAGAATCTTCTGAGATATCTTCGGGGCACAATCACTGGACCGAGATACATTGCCAGAAATGTGAGGTAGCATGGTTATTCTGATGCTGATTGGACTGGCAGTGCGGTGGATCGCAAGAGCACTTTTGGATATTGCTTTTCTTTGGGTTTTGCTTCGATATCCTCGATGAGTAGGAAGCAGAAATCGGTGCCTTGAGCACCGCCGAGGCCGAATACATAGCTACTAGTATGGCCTCCTGTGAAGTTGTCTGGTTGAGGAAGCTCTTCAGTGCACTGTTTGGACATGTGTCGGATACCACCGTGATCCTCTGCGACAACTAGAGTGGGATCCGATTATCAGAGAATTCTGTGTTTCATGATCGCTCCAAGCATATAGATATCAAGTACCACTCTATCCAGGATATGGTACAAAGAGAAGCAATAAGGCTCCATCACATTGGGACTGATGAGCAGGTCGCCGATATTCTGACAAAGCCCCTGGGGAAGGTCAAGTTCTTGACCTTTCGAGAACGACTTGGAGTCGTGGAGAGACCCTCTTATGAGGGTCCTCTATGAGATGGACATTGAGCTCTGAGAGCTCCAGGGGGCTTGGGGTACTTCTTGGGGCAGTGAGCAACCATAAGGTGAGTTGTTCAGCCTTCCCTTAGTGGTTTGTTGTGTACAAGGTGAGTGGTTCATCCTTCCCCTGTGATACCCCTTAGCGACATGTAGGCAGGATGAGTGGTTCATCCTTCTCCTGCTGAGACATACTACCCATGCAGTCTCGGACTCATGGGAAGTACCTCTCATATGGCCAATGAGTAGGGAAATGAGGATAGGGACCATATTACTATCGATGAACACATCATGTACTACCACACTCCCTACGCTAGGATGAATGATATTGATCTAGGATAAACTGGAAATGACTTCGGGTCAATAAGAGTGGTATGAGACACTCTCTTTTGATTGGAACTGACTTCGGATCAGTAAGAGTAGTATGAGACACTCTCTTTTAATTGGGACTAACTTCAGGTCAGTAGAGAATCGTATGATACATTCTCGATCACTTCTTCTTCATAGATCATTAGAGCAGAGCAAAGCAGTGCATTGATGGTAGAGATAGTACAGATTGGCAGATGGATTAGCAAGTGGAGTTCTCCCTAGTTGAGAGGGAGTGTTAAAATTGGAAACTAGGGCCAAACTCCACATCGGTCATCTTATTTATGACGGCTGATATTTTTCTTGGATTCCTCTTTCCGAGAGGTGTAGGATTGATCTAAAGATCATCTGATTCTGACATGTACAAATGAAGATATGAATTTATTTATGTTATGGACAAATTGTCAAGGTCGGCCAGCAAACTCATGTAGGCTCAAAAGCCCAACAGTCATGTCTATTCATCCTCAACGTTGCATATAAATAGAAGGTGACTTAACCTCATTTGGACACACTCATATTCACACATCTCTCTCTCCTCATTGATTGGGTACGGATTTTTGGGCAGCAACTCTCTCCACACGAGCGAAGGAAAGGAAGGATAAATTTTTGTTTTGGACATTGACCAAGTTTGACCGAATGTCCAGATTGTTGTTTTCACTGCGTTGACCATGCGTTGACCTCCTTTGACTGTGTTTTTGTAAGGGCTATCTCTGTTTGGGAAGACCGCATTTCTGGGCACAAAAATCGAGGCTAAACGTTGACTGCAACTAGCGCTGACCGTAGGTGGATTGTTTGACCAGACTTTGACTAGGCTGAATTTGACTGTTTTGAGGGTTGTTTTATCTTGATGTTTGGAGGCCGAAGTTGACTGAAGTTGACCGATTTGTTGAGGGTCAATATGCCCTGTTGACTAGCATTGATTTTTCTAGTTAGGGCTCTTTTGTTGCTGTTATAAATTATCACATTTGTAAATTGTACTATCTCTCTCTGCTAAACTATTGAAGACTAAAAGAAGATTTGATCAAGTTTTTCCCCACATTGGGGTTTGTCCCTGGCTGGTGCCACAGCTTGTGTCCTCTTGTCTTGGCTTGTCTTCTATTGTTTATGTTTATGTTCTATCTGCATTTTACTATCATGTTGATGCGATTGCTAATTTGAATATTGATACTAGGCTAATAAAGAAATTGAAGTAAAATTGCTCTAGGCAAGATCTGTTAGCTTTAGCGTTTATGCCCTGAGTTGGATCTCAAACGCCCTTGGAAATTTGGAGAAACCAATACATGGGTTTTGTTCCTCTCTTCTGTAGACCAATTTTGACATATTACATGTCAATTTCTTACACAAGATGTCCTTGTTATGCCACCTGGAAAATTTTCTTTCCACATCATTACAAGTATACCACTTTTGATGTAATGCATGAATCATTCTACCCAATGTTGCCCTTGTTCTACCACCTGGAAACCTATTTGACCTGTTGACCAAGTTTTACCAAACTGTAACTAGCCACTTCCACCTCTGATTGGAAAACTAGAATGTGGCATGTAATCCTTCAATCAAATTGCATAATTTGAGACCATGTTGACTTTTTGACCACCAAAACTGCTTTGCATTGGGAATTATGAACCACCTCGAGAAATGTGAAAAGTTGTCAAATGAGACTACCATGCTCTAAGAGTTGTCTAAGGAATATTGCACCAAAGCCAAGGCCACCTATAGACTCTATAGACCATAACCATGTGGAGTGACATAAGTGAACCTTGACGTAGGTTTGGCTAGCCCATACACCAGTGATCACCCCTACAAATGTAAGCTCCCATAAAACCATGAGTCCTCAAGAGAGTTCGGCTAAGGCCATCCAATCATGTAGAGGACAAGAGCAACCCAACTGAAACTTCAAGGGATCAACGATGGTTTGACCAAGCCAACAAGATACAGACTCAAAAGATACAGGGGTAGGATAATACAAGACCTCACACGGTTTTAACATCGCTTTTGACTTGTGACCTTGGGCTTAAAATGGTGCTGATAAATAATGCAAAGTGTTCATATATGCCCCTACTAACATGAGGGGTAATGGGACTACATGTTTTAGATTAGGTGTGTGATTGGATCTAAAAGGATAGACAATAAAGAAAAGGAAAAACACAAAACAAATATTTCTCACAAGATTTTAGCCCCACCAAATAGAAAATCCTTGAGATCTTGAAAAAAGATAAAAAGAAAATCAATACTCCTAAACAAGATATTTATATTCTTCCAAATATAAACGAGCAAGCCATCCAGGAAAATGCAAAAAGATGGAATATAAATCCCATAAGATTTGACAGCTAATTTAATGTTTGTTTGATCCACCCTTGATGCATGGAGATATGGAAAGTTAGATTTGAAGTCCAAGAGCAAGTCATTAATTAAGCACAAAAGAATAAGCATAAGATTTAATTGAAAGACAACCCACAATGTCAAAGAAGTTGAAGTGCTAGGAATGGTAAGCAACAATTGTGTACATTATGGATACTCATATTTATGAATGGTCCTATGGATTAGGTTGTCTTTGATATTGCACCTACTTCTGCTCTCATTGGCCGCATATGTTATCAATGAAAAAACCTACGACTCATGTAGTCGTTTGGACATTGCACTATTTCATGCATGGGACCTTGGGAGTAGTCCAAGCAGTCTCATTGAGGACCATTATAATGGTGATGTGAACAATCCTTGAAGCAATCCAACTTGTCATTTGATATGCACTAATATGTACACATGGTGGCTACACATGATGTATAAGAAGATCGTAGAAGTAATCCAGATTGACTCCTTCCCCAAAAGTGAATTCGATTGAGCTTATGGCTCTTGGCAAGACCTAAGCGTTCATGGGAATGAATGAGTTTGAATCCACCATTTTCTTATGACATTGTTAACTATGTTTGTTTTTAAAATAAAGCTATGATCCCATGTTATATTGGCCTTGTTTAATGAATTATATGGAATCTTAAAAACAGCTATCAAAAAATTAAAAAATATAAAAAATAAAAAGACCTTGAATGATTTAGAATCCTTTCTATAATCTCTTGATCTCATGTGTAAGTTGAATGGGTTGGTCCCCCAGAAAGAATATCTTGTAGAATTCCTGAGTAGGAATCCAACTCTCTCTCTTTTAGCATGTTGACCTTCATCTTTTACTTTTGTTGATTTCCTCCCAAGCCTCCACTGGCCCCATGAATTTACGAGTCATGACAATAATGCTCTATTGTGTTCGACAAAGACACAATGTTCCTAATGACTTTTGATCTCTTATTTAAATTTTGGACTCTGGTTCCTTGGTCTTGTGGATTTTTACTTTGACCTCCATGGTAAGAAATCTCTATGCTTCTCAATGATTAAAATATTATTGAAGAATTATTGAGGATTGTTGACTGGTTGCATGATGTGCGAAAAAATCTAACTCCCTATCAATATGGAGTTCCCATAGTGCACTAAGTGTAATATATTGACTTCTGGGTGAATGTTCCAAGGAGGATGTTCCATATTGGATTAGAGGAATGTTCACACATTTAGGGGTGAAAGGCAAACATGTTCAATATTTTGTATGAAAAAATTGAGTCATGTTGTATAATTGGGTTATGCTTATAGTTTTCTTTGCTATGCAACCATATTGCAATGACCAAGGAAAGGACTGGGCCTTCCCTCAAGGATGCTCACCACCACACACCTCTAACAGAGAGCAACAAGTAAATTGTTGATAAAGGTGGTCTGTGGCTGACAGAAAGGCTTCTACTTACAAATGTTTATGTTGAAACTATTCAGTTTCAACACAGGAATCAGGTCAAAACATTTAAAGATTACAGTCATCACTTCCCCAACCATGGAAGTGAGAGATTTAGTAAATGAGTAGCTGGTAACTCAAAAATATTTGGATGAGAAACTGACTTATGGTCTCTGGACTATTAAAAATAAATTAAACTTCGACTCAATAATTTGTAGCTCCTTGCAAGAAAAACTAGAAGGGGAGTGGAATTACTCCCAGGAACAAGAGGCAAACTGCCATGCCTGGTAACAACAATTAGAAAGTGCACGAAAAAAGCAGGAAACATTCATATCTGTTGATACTGCAAATAAAGACCATGTCTCAATATACAACTTACTGCCAGTGAAGATGAGATGAGATTAAGAAAGGAAGTTATCAGGACTAAACTAGATCATATGCAAAACTCAAATCAGTCAATCAATCCATCTAAGTGGAGGAGAAAGTGAAAAAAAAAACTGAATGTGATACTAATATATTATCTAGCTCATGATAAAGCAAAATGTGATCAAGATTTTACTAAAATAGTCAAATAGTTGAAGGATACTCGTAAATTTACGAAAAAAAACAGCAGCCAGACTAAAACAGACAGAAACCCTAACCTCGGCCTGCACCAGACCTAGGAGCAAATTGGGTAAGGAGGAATTATGAATTTCAATTCGTAAAGCATTAGGGAAACTTGAACAATCAAAAATTATTACTGATTTCAAACAACAGAAACAGGTTGCTGTGATATGATCACAGGTGTTGTCGAAGAATTAGAAAAATTATTAAAATGTTTATACCTATATAAGATTACTGATATACTGATTAAAATGCTGCAGACAAAACACCCAAAGACAATTGCTGCCAGGAAATACAAAACTGGTTGGTCCATCAACAACAACAAACAGATTTATAGAGACAACGTGTTGCAGAAAGGTTGAACAGATGTCAAAAGATCTTGAGTAAATTAAAAAGAGGGTTGAAGGTTTCCTAGGAAATGGCAATGTTGACCTCTCAGATAAATATGAGATCAGTTGCTGAAGAGTTAACAAAGGATCTTAAAAGAATTTTTAATCAGCTTCCTAATCCCTGCTTATACTACCAATTTCAAAACTGTTGTAGAAATCACGGAACACATTCCGTCTTCAGGTAGTATGTCTAAGTAGGATGTGGAAAAGGTTATTGACCCATTACTTACGAAAAAACTAATGCCCAAATCACGTGTTTACTTTCAATCCACCCAAAAACAAGGAAACTTTCACAAAAAAATATGATTATATTCCTTGTAATAAAGCAATTAGCAGGTCCTGATGGCATCTAGAACTTGAAAAAATTAAAAGACATGCCCAATAAAATTAAAATATCTATCCAATTTTGGTTATAATGGTTAGGTTAATGTTACCACACAGACTCTCCATGGATTTGCCCTTGTTCTTTGTTCTGTATCCATTCGCCTTTTTGTACCTCCCTGTGTATCTGTATCCCACCTTGATGTGTCTTGGAACTTTGCCCAAAAACCTAATATATTCCCAATCAAACGCAGACATCAATTGGAAGTTGACAGACAACTGTCCTGGATAGATAACTATACAGCTAGCATACATCTATTTTAAGCTTTAACCCCAACTCCCGAATCAATCAATCCTCTATTTTTGCTTTTGATGAATCTAGGGTTGGACACAAGAAAACAAATTAGAACGTAGATTTGCTTTTGATGAATTTAGGGTTGGACACAAGAGAAAAACCAGAAGTAGATATTTGAATTAATGAAATTGTTTGTCTGTGATAGTTGCCTCTGGTCTGCTTTGATGGAGTTCAAACCTAAATCGCAGAAAGCAAGCTCATATCCGAAGGCGTGGAAAGAGTTGGCACTGCAGAGTCTGAAATATCAGAAATTAAAGAAGGAATTATTTTTAAGCATTTTAGTTTCATCTTCCCCATCAAACCAATCTGTTTGCAGAGAGGGCTTGAGGCCACCAGTACTCTAACATAGCCAAGCAAAAAATATACCTCTGGGTAGTAGAGTATATTCCATTAGATTAATGGCAAAACTAATTCTTGAAACATTGATTTCTCTCCAGCACAAAATCATTTAAAAATAGAAAGAACAGTTTCCTAGTTTGGGCAAGAACAAACCACGGCAGGACAAAAAATTTATAGCAAAACTCAGAATATGAGAACCAGAGATGGGAAGTTAGCTGTAAGAACAAAGGCAATGACTCTTCCGTTATAGACTGTATGATTTAAATAATCATCTACTTCAACCCTCAGTTTTCTCTTCGCGGCCTCTTTTCTATAACTGATGTTCCTCATTTGAATCTGGACCCTGCATTTTTTCTTTACTAAAAAGGGATTAATGAAAATATCAGTGTAATGTTTGTAAGAAAATAACTCCTCACGTCTTCGAATACGAAAAACTAGTCATGCCTCAAAACTTGAAATGATAAGTGACGACACAACCAGGTGCTCATATATTCATACATATAAGTTGAGCATCTTCTGTTGGATTACTGTACGATAAATATCAGAGAAGATCAAGCAAGAATTTAGAATTGGATTACAAAAGCAAGCTTGTTGTTACCTGTAGGAACAGCTTGCAGTGAAGTGACGAGGGAAGCAACAATCTAACATGATACAAATGCTGCACAAGAACTGAGCAAGTTCAATCCACTCAAGCATCTGGATAGCCTAGCTCCAAGCAAAGTCAATAATCAGATTCCAATTCCTTCTGAATTTCCACGCCAAAGCTGTTGTTTGTGGTGCCTATTTCTCTAAGGCCAATTTGCCAGCCAATTCTGACAAACTCGCCCTGATTCCTGAAAGATTTGAAAATTTCAAATTGTTGGAATCTGTCTTCTCATTTGAGCCATGCCTATCAAAAAAAGATATCACTGCATTGACAGCAGCCAAATTCACCTTCTCAGTTGAAAATCTGATGGTCATCATCATTTCCGTATCTCTCATGCTGCTCAAACAAACTTCTGTCCAGTCTGTCAGACATATAAACAGTTTTGACTTATCCAATACAGACCAACTTGCTATTACTGTAGCTGCAAACTTTGCAAATCTTTTAGGTAGACAAAGGAGTGCATTCACAAGCTCAATTGAAGGAGACTGGGACCTTAAGACCGTTAGCAGGCCAGAAAGTGCACCAGCATGGACCAAAGGATCCAAAGCTTCAGCACAAAATGCCAACAATGGCATGACTAGTGGAACCACACAAACTTGTACCTCGGACATCAGCAACTGCCAGAAAATCTTTTGCTCTGAAAAATCCCAGTCAAGAGAGTTTTTAACTAAACTACAAAGATTTTGAGGATCCTCTCCAAAAACGGAAAACTCCTTCAGACCTAGCTTGATCTCAAATTTCAAAGTTCTGAAGGGACCAAAAAACACACAAGCAATTTAATGACGTCTTCTCTTCCAGTGGATAAATCTGATAGGTAACAAAAAATGCTTCGAAACACCTGAAGCAACCTGCTAACATTCCACAAACAACATATTCTCAAATCTTTCAAAAGTGCTGTAAACGCATCTCCATCACCATTCAACACACTTTTTGCTTAACACCCATCTGATCTTTCTACCAATAGCATCTTGCTTTGGTGTGAATCTAGTATCTGAGGCGGAGGTGTAGTGAAATGAGTGCACATAAGAAACTCTTTGTACGCTGCAAAAGCATCCTCCACCAAAAGGGATAATTGTTTCACACCCATGTTTTCTAAATGTTGACTACCTCTTGATGAGTGCTCTCTTGCAATACCAAAAATAGAGTACTTTTCAGCATGCCATTTCAGTGGAGACAGTTTTTGTATTCTATGCTTTCGGCCAACGGTTTCATCCATGTCTTTCTGTCTTGACCAACCCTCTTCTTCCATCGCATCAGCGAATATAACATCAAGATCATTAAAACAAGCCATTTCACCTTTTAAATTTTGACTCGAGGAAAGGTAATCAATAGTACTTTTGGGCCCTGATATCTGCTCCAGCTCGTTGGCAAGTCTAGAGGCATAGCATAGTAACCGAGGACCAACCGCTAAACCATTATTAGACCAAATGAAAAGCATTTCTCGCAATTTTGGGTGACGCGACAAGATATAGATACAAAGAACCACTGCAGTTGCGGACATAACTTCATCTGCTTCTAAAACATCTGGTGCATGCTTGAGTGGTGAAAACATCTCGTGCCCGGCTACTTGGAATGCATTTGCTATTTGGAGAGCCAAATTTCTTCTTGTTTCCGCAGAATCATCCAAAACAATGGGAAGAATATAGTGTCCTGCTGTCTCATCAACTGTCTGGTAAGGAATGCCCAAGAATGAGATGAGAATTTTTTCAAGCACATCCACAGCCATTTCATCTGATTTTTTCAACTTTTCTAGCAGATCATTCATGCACACTGTATTCGAAACATCTACGCGCCTTCTTTTTGGTTGATCAACACCAGCCTCATCCATCCTCATTTCACATGAATCCTTTGTCATAATCTCTGGAACCTCGAAGTGATTCCCTTTATGACACAGTGAAGAAACTGAATTTTGAACTGGTGTTTGAGATCCTGAATCCTCTATTCTCATTTCACGTGAATCCTTTGTCCTAATCTCTGGAACCTGGAAGTTATTCGCTTTGGGACACACTGAGGATACTGAATTTTGAACTGGGGCTTTAGATCCAGCATCATCTATTGTCATTTCACGTGAATCCTTTGGCATAGTCTCCAGAACCTGGAATTGCTTCCCGTTATGACATAGTGATGATATTGAATTTTGAACTGGTGTTTGAGATCCAGAATCCTCTATTCTCATTTGACGTGAATCCTTGGTCATTATCTCTGGAACCTGAAAATTATTCCCTTTATGACACACTGAAGCTACTAAATTTTGAGCTGGTGTTAGAGATCCATCGGCTGGCTTTCTACTATTTACCGTGCCCATCTCTACTTCTGAAGCTACTAAATTTTGAACTGGTGTTAGAGATCCATCGGCTGGCTTTCTACTATTTACCGTGCCCATCTCTACTTCTGCTTTCTCGATTTTTCCTGCAATATTGTGATCAACTTTGGAGTGTGCTAATGAAAGGAAGCTTGTCAGTTTCTCTCGAAGTAAAGGGGCAATAACATTGAAAGACAATATTGGTTCCAGTGACCGTACTACACCCTTTCTTATCAATATTTCAAATGAACTAGATATGCCTCGCCAAATAAGTTCCTTCCTGTTTGGATCATAATGTTCCATGAGAAGAAACAAAAAATCCAAAAGAGATTGGGTAATATCGATATACTTTGGAATAGAATGCACCATAAGATGAATTGCAGGTTCGATATTCATGAGATTGTCAATCTTATCCGTAAAAAAGAGCCAGTCGTAGAACAAAGCCAATTTCGCATTTGCCTCTACATGCTTGCTTCTACAACACTTCAACAACCAACCCACGATAGCCCACCTTGAAATAACATCAGACGGAAGAATCTCATTTGGCGGGTGATGCGCGCAACAGATAAAGCGAACGAGATCAGAGATCAGGGATCAGGGTTTCACTTTCAGGCGCGACAAAGAATTTATTCGCAAACCATGTCTGATACCTTCTCTGATGACCCCATTTAACATATGTTGGCATAAACCTGACCTGGTTTTCCATCTCAGGTGTAATCCTGGATACCAGGTACCGGACGGGAGTACGCGATAAATAGAGTTAAGAAACGTCCCTAAAACCCTGAACCCTAAAAACCCCGGGATTCCCTAACAAATCTTTCCATATTAATTCAAACTCAGGAATGCAACCCACATCCTGCAAAAGGCGCACCAGGTCCCTTCCAATAGAAAGACAGTTCTGGAAGCATTCCCTCAAAATCCGAACACAGAAATCAATTTCATTCTTCTTCAGAACATTCAATAACTGACTCCTAGACCTACAATCATCAGGCAATAATCTCAAGTAAGTAAACAATGCGCCTGTTACAAGCCCCGGATTGGCAATGACCCAGCCCCAATTACTATGTAGCACGTGAAGTAACTCGAGGGCTAACCAGACATTACCCTGAGACAAATCTCCACCAGCAATTCTCCTGAGCAGGGCGAGGCAGAGGGTTTCCGAATCCGAAGCGCATAACTCCACAAGCTGCAGGAAAACCCAGATGACTTGAAGTTTTGTCTGCTCCACAAGCTTGGGGTACGATTCATTCACAAGCCTTATGAGTAAATGGACCAGTGAAGCGTAACCATCTGTGACTATTGCCTTGAGGTGAGTAACATGGGTTTGGCCCGATTGTGGTTGGGTTAAGATGGCATAGAGAAGAGCTTGCATTAAGCGCGCGTATTCTTGCGGACTATGCAGAGTGAGTTGGTAGGGTGGTGTTAGTTGGGATTGCAAATCTGTGAAGGATTGGACCAATAGGGTTTCCAATGCGTCCTCGGCCTCGCAGGGAGACCTGCGGATTAGTTTGGAGGCCATTTCGCCTCCGGTTAGCTTACCGCCAATTCCCTATTTCCTTTCGACACCGGCAACGGAACTAATTCGACTGACATCGCTTCAAAACTCCTGAAGTCACCTAGGCAGGAATTTTTGCTTTGACTACCGTGTCCCTGGTACCTGCGGGACTGATTTTTATCTGCAATTCAAAATTTAAAAGTTCAAGTGTGGACGCAACACCGGTTTGTTAGTTTGGGGGAGTTAATTAAATTATGTCATAACCATGTTAATGAAGAGAACCCTACTTTTTTTAGAAAAACCCTAACAGGGTTAGAGTACTTTATTGTTATGTGCTTTGTAGTTTAATAATTTTAGAATGGTTAAGGGAGATAGAGAATTATGTCAGGACTTGGATTTTAATGTTAAAATGCCACTTTTTTCAGGGAACTACCAATATACAGTTGTTTGTTTAATGGACTGAGTTATGATATGTTACTTAATTTTCTTTTGTTCTTCCAATAAGCTCTACGTATCACTGTAGTTAACTTGCCTAGATATAATGAAACTTTGGTGTATTTTCTTAGAAGGAGTTGTGATAGTTTTATGGACTTACCAAGTCATAACATGAAACATTATGTTGTCAAACTCAAAAAGTGGTAACATGAAGCATTATGTTGTCAACAATCCAATGCAGCCAGATTGAATTCAGTCGAGCAGAGAAGAAGGCAAAGTGGTAGTTGTAGATTTTTGGAATATTTTAGAATCTGAAAAAGTCAATTGTTGTATGTCCATCAAATCCCTTTCCATCCTGATAACTTGCAATTCAGATAAGTTCAATAATGACAACATTGGGTAGGGAGATTGCTTGGTTAAAAGAAACACGAGAAGCTCCATACCTAACGTAGAGAAATGTTTTTCTACCATGAATGGTATTAATCACTATCAATGTGTGCGTAGAGAGAGAAAAATATCCATACTCATTTCATAATTGTGATACTCTTTCGGGATCTGGTTCTTCATCTTGTCTTGACGATGAACCACACTTGCTGGCTCAAAACACATCGACAAATGAATTTTGATGTGATTATCGCCGAAAACATCTCTCATAAATTTTTAATCATCGTAGGGAATTCTCAAGTAGTTCAACAAAGTTTAAGAAAGACATCATTCTAAAAAAACATTTACATAACGGTCATAAGTGGGAATTGCCCCAAAAGGTGTAAAGAGAGGTCGATGGGATTTTTAAATTGGAAAAGTTGTACTTTGGTTTGAGATAATAATTGTTGTATTAGATTTAGGTTGTTTAGTGTATTTGTGTTAAGTTGGTAATACACAATTAAAATAATAATTGAAATATTGAGATAATGAAGGTTGACCAAGATATAATTTACCACTTATTTTACCAATGAAAGATTTAAAACTATTGTGAAAAAATATTGATTTTCTAGAATAGGGAGTTTTACTTTTGCCTCATTTTAAGCATTCTATGGCGTTTGATGAAGGGCATTCAATATTTTGTTTTGCGAATCTTTGATATGGTGACATTCAAAATATAAGTTGTATTCTTATTTCCATTTGTATTCCCTATTATTAGTGATTATCTCATTTAGGAAATTATATATATTTGTTATAAAAAAAATGAATTTTTTAAAATACTAATAAAGATTTATATGATAATTATATATTTGATTTATTTCCACCATATTAATAAAATTTACATTTTTTAAAAATATTTTTTTTATATATAATTACGCCATAAGGTGTTCCCCTCTGAAATCAACTCCCCTCTTGTCTTACGTGTCATATTATGATTCGTCTAATTTGGTGTTAGACAATTAAAATGTTTGCCACTGTTAATAAAAAATATCATTATAACTGAAACAATAACAGTCGAAACTTAATCTTTTTCTTGGACCAGCAAACCCTTGCAATTCGAAACTTAATATTTTTCTTAGACTAGTGAACCCTCGCAATTTGATTAAGAGAAGGTAGACGACCATGGTTTCGTTGCAAAATATTGTCATCCTCTCCATCTTATCGATGAAAATACCAGGAAACGCAGAAACCTTCCTCTCGATGTTCAATCCCATTTACATTCTTGTCTAGCAAGTTTCTTGCTTATCGCTACCAGAGAGGGTTTCGTATCGAGGAAATGTCTCATTTGACACCTCCACCATGGTATTCCATTCGTTTAGTTCGCATTTTCCTGCCCTCATCTCATCTTGGTTCCCCATTTTCTCTTTTTGCATAGAAAAAAAATACCTAGTTCCATATTTGGTTTTGTTGTAACGAGTTGCTATTTTGTGGTAAGATCCTTGGAGCTCTGGTCTGATGACTGACAAGTAAATTAGAGATTTTTGGCAGATATTTGTAGTTGGTTATTCGAAGGTTTGTGGTGTTCAATTTCTATTGGATCACTAGGATTCTAGTAGTTTGATGGTTTTGATAAAATTGTGGCTTAGCCTATGATAGGCAAAGGTCGGTAGCATGCATTTTCAGCATAGACTGAAGGATTTTCTACTCTCAAGTGGTTTCGGCCATGGCTTGTCTATAGGTTTTAACCCCATATAGAAATTACCTGCATACGAATTCTAAAACACAGAAAATAAACAATAGCGAGAGCATACCACATAAAACAAATATACACAGATATTTTCCCCTGGATCCCAAAACCGGGGCTACCAGATTGATTTTTCATTATGTTCCTTTCAATGTTACAATACATATATATACATGTCGAAGTATCCATAACCCCAATCCATTAACCCTAGATTAGAACATAACTATAGTTCCCTTGATCAGATCTACAAAATACCATGGACCGAAAACAATCGCGCTCAAAACCATGTGCGAAAACCATGCACAAAACCATAGGTAGGTTCGCCCACCTAATATAGGGTCCAAAAAAAATATTCCCGGGGCAGCGACCCGTAGAGGGGGGCTACCGCGCACCTCAAAACCCCCTGTGATCCCCCTATTGCGCATCAACGCAACGAAGGGGGGGCTCCTCGGCCCACCCCCCAACCCCCCGGTTAAACTAGGGGAGCTAGTCGTGGTAAGAATAGAACACAACCCAACATTGCGTTGTAGAATATCGTCGTCCTCTTAGCGTTATCGATGAAAATCCTAGGAAGCGCAGAAACCCTCCTCTTGATGTTTAGTCTCGTTTGCATTCCTGTCTAGTAAGTTTCCTGCTTGTCGTTGCCAGAGAGGGTTTTGTGTTCAGGAAATGTCTCATTCGACACCTCCATAATAGTAATGAGGGAAATGGAGATTCTCTGAAGGGCGAATTCTCCACACATCGTGTAGTGTTATGGCATATTCGATCGAGGAGGAGAGATATATTTTGTGTTGGAGTACATGGATGGTGGAACCCTTGTGTAGGTCCTTCAAGCCCACAAGAAAATCCCATAACACCATTTGGATGAGGTTGCCAGGAAAGTGCTCAAGGGCTTTCATTACCTGCACCAGAACAAAATTGTTCACCATGATATAAATCCCTCCAATTTGTTGATCGAAAAGAGAAGAGAAGTCAAGATTGTCGATTTTGGTGTCAACACTTTGTAGGCTCACACTTTGGCCCAATGTAATTCCTTCGTGGGCACTTGTGCTTATATGAGTCCTGAAAGGTTCGATCCTGATGGGTACGGTGGAAAGTATGATGAATGCTCTACAGATATATGGCGTTTGGGATTTAATTTGTTGTCGGGATCTGGTTCTTCATCTTGTCTTGACGATGAACCACACTTGCTGGCTCAAAACACATCGACAAATGAATTTTGATGTGATTATCGCCGAAAACATCTCTCATAAATTTTTAATCATCGTAGGGAATTCTCAAGTAGTTCAACAAAGTTTAAGAAAGACATCATTCTAAAAAAACATTTACATAACGGTCATAAGTGGGAATTTCCCCAAAAGGTGTAAAGAGAGGTCGATGGGATTTTTAAATTGGAAAAGTTGTACTTTGGTTTGAGATAATAATTGTTGTATTAGATTTAGGTTGTTTAGTGTATTTGTGTTAAGTTGGTAATACACAATTAAAATAATAATTGAAATATTGAGATAATGAAGGTTGACCAAGATATAATTTACCACTTATTTTACCAATGAAAGATTTAAAACTATTGTGAAAAAATATTGATTTTCTAGAATAGGGAGTTTTACTTTTGCCTCATTTTAAGCATTCTATGGCGTTTAATGAAGGGCATTCAATATTTTGTTTTGCCAATCTTTGATATGGTGACATTCAAAATATAAGTTCTATTCTTATTTCCATTTGTATTCCCTATTATTAGTGATTATCTCATTTAGGAAATTATATATATTTGTTATAAAAAAAATGAATTTTTTAAAATACTAATAAAGATTTATATGATAATTATATATTTGATTTATTTCCACCATATTAATAAAATTTACATTTTTTAAAAATATTTTTTTTATATATAATTACGCCATAAGGTGTTCCCCTCTGAAATCAACTCCCCTCTTGTCTTACGTGTCATATTATGATTCGTCTAATTTGGTGTTAGACAATTAAAATGTTTGCCACTGTTAATAAAAAATATCATTATAACTGAAACAATAACAGTCGAAACTTAATCTTTTTCTTGGACCAGCAAACCCTTGCAATTCGAAACTTAATATTTTTCTTAGACTAGTGAACCCTCGCAATTTGATTAAGAGAAGGTAGACGACCATGGTTTCGTTGCAAAATATTGTCATCCTCTCCATCTTATCGATGAAAATACCAGGAAACGCAGAAACCCTCCTCTCGATGTTCAATCCCATTTACATTCTTGTCTAGCAAGTTTCTTGCTTATCGCTACCAGAGAGGGTTTCGTATCGAGGAAATGTCTCATTTGACACCTCCACCATGGTATTCCATTCGTTTAGTTGGCATTTTCCTGCCCTCATCTCATCTTGGTTCCCCATTTTCTCTTTTTGCATAGAAAACAAAATACCTAGTTCCATATTTGGTTTTGTTGTAACGAGTTTCTATTTTGTGGTAAGATCCTTGGAGCTCTGGTCTGATGACTGACAAGTAAATTAGAGATTTTTGGCAGATATTTGTAGTTGGTTATTCGAAGGTTTGTGGTGTTCAATTTCTATTGGATCACTAGGATTCTAGTAGTTTGATGGTTTTGATAAAATTGTGGCTTAGCCTATGATAGGCAAAGGTCGGTAGCAGGCATTTTCGGCATAGACTGAAGGATTTTCTACTCTCAAGTGGTTTCGGCCATGGCTTGTCTGTAGGTTTTAACCCCATATAGAAATTACCTGCATACGAATTCTAAAACACAGAAAATAAACAATAGCGAGAGCATACCACATAAAACAAATATACACAGATATTTTCCCCTGGATCCCAAAACCGGGGCTACCAGATTGATTTTTCATTATGTTCCTTTCAATGTTACAATACATATGTATACATGTCGAAGTATCCATAACCCCAATCCATTAACCCTAGATTAGAACATAAATATAGTTCCCTTGATCAGATCTACAAAATACCATGGACCGAAAACAATCGCGCTCAAAACCATGTGAGAAAACCATGCACAAAACCATAGGTAGGTTCGCCCACCTAATATAGGGTCCAAAAAAAAAATTCCAGGGGCAGCGACCCGTAGAGGGGGCTACCGCGCACCTCAAAACCCCCTGTGATCCCCCTGTTGCGCATCAACGCAACGAAGGCGGGGCTCCTCGGCACACCCCCCTCGGCCCACCCCCCAACCCCCCGGTTAAACTAGGGGAGCTAGTCGTGGTAAGAATAGAACACAACCCAACATTGCGTTGTAGAATATCGTCGTCCTCTTAGCGTTATCGATGAAAATCCTAGGAAGCGCAAAAACCCTCCTCTTGATGTTTAGTCTCGTTTGCATTCCTGTCTAGTAAGTTTCCTGCTTGTCGTTGCCAGATAGGGTTTTGTGTCCAGGAAATGTCTCATTCGACACCTCCATAATAGTAATGAGAGAAATGGAGATTCTATGAAGGGCGAATTCTCCACACATCGTGCAGTGTTATGGCATATTCAATCGAGGAGGAGAGATATATTTTGTGTTGGAGTACATGGACGGTGGAACCCTTGTGTAGGTCCTTCAAGCCCACAAGAAAATCCCATAACACCATTTGGATGAGATTGCCAGTAAAGTGCTCAAGGGCTTTCATTACCTGCACCAGAACAAAATTGTTCACCATGATATAAATCCCTCCATTTTGTTGATCGAAAAGAGAAGAGAAGTCAAGATTGTCGATTTTGGTGTCAACACTTTGTAGGCCCACACTTTGGCCCAATGTAATTCCTTCGTGGGCACTTGTGCTTATATGAGTCCTGAAAGGTTCGATCCTGATGGGTACGGTGGAAAGTATGATGGATGCTCTACAGATATATGGCGTTTGGGATTATCTTTGTTGGAATGTGCACTTGGAAGGTTCCTTTGTTTGTCTCCGGGGCAGAGCCCTGATTGGCCTACTTTAATGGTGTTCATTTTTTTGGGTGACCCTCCATCGCCGCCACCTGATGCATCACCAAAATTTCAAAGTTTTATTAGATGTTGCCTTCAAAAGGATTCGTTACTTCGTCATACTGCACATCAGCTGCTTTTGCATCCCTTTCTGAAGAAGTATGAACATAAATCTTGTGATCTGTCTCCCCTCCTGCAGCCTTTACACCTGTAGAATTTTGAATTCCTTTCTGTATTCTGAATATTGTACTTGAGAGAATTCATTGACTTGTAATGAATGTACACTCTCTTGGTCTCTGGAACTCTATTTTGTAAATCATTTTGCAATGCAACTGCAGTCTTCTTTACAACACTTTGTCATCATGTTCGTTTTGTTTTTCTAGTGGCAAATTCAAATGTATTTCTTGGAAATCCAGTGATTTTCCCTTTCAAGTACTCCAATTATTATTCCACCCAAGTAATGGCAAAGCTATTCTTATTTCTAGTGTGTGGCATGCACTCTTCTTGTTTTGCTAAAATTTCATAAATGTGCAGTATTTATAATTTGTCTAGTATGCTTTTGCATCTTGGATATTCAATGTTCATTAAAAGCAAATTTGCTTCTATGTATTGTATTTAGTTGTAGCTATTTATTCCAAGGTTTGTAGTGTTCAATTTCTGTTGGATCATTAGGATGCTAGCAGTTTGGTGGTTTTGATAAAATCGTGGTGGTTGTCTTTAGGTCTTCATTGTTTATATATAGGTTGTTATTTTCATTCACTCTTGGCGTTGTGCTATAGGTGTCCATTCTTGCTTAGATTGAATGTCAGGAAAGTGACTTTCGCCATCCTATTTGGTTTCAAGTGTGGTCTAATTTGTAGTTCGCAGTTAATGAAGAGAACCCTACTTTTTTTAGAAAAACCCTAACAGGGTTAGAGTAGTTTATTGTTATGTGCTTTGTAGTTTAATAATTTTAGAATGGTTAAGGGAGATATAGAATTATGTCAGGCTCAGTTGTAGACTTGGATTTTAATGTTAAAAGCACCACTTTTTCCAGGGAGGGACCAATATACAATTGTTTGCTTAATGTACTAAGTCATGATATGTTAATTTTCTTTTGTTCTTCCAAGAAGCTTTGCGTATCACTGTAGTTAACTTGCCTAGATATAATGAAACTTTGGTGTCTTTTCTTAGAAGGAGTTGTGATAGTTTTACGAACTTACCAAGTGGTAACATGAAACATTATGTTGTCAAACTCAACAAGTGGTAACATGAAGCATTATGTTGTCAACAATCCAATGCATCCAGATTGAGTTCAGTCGAGCAGAGAAGAAGGCAAAGTGGCAGTTGTAGATTCTTGGAATATTTTAGAATCTAAAAAAGTCAATTGTTGTATGTCCATCAAATCCCTTGTCATCCTGATAACTTGCAATTCAGGTAAGTTCAACAATGACAACATTGGGTAGGGAGATTGCTTGGTTAAAAGAAACACAGGAAGCTCCATATATAGCGTTGAGAAATGTTTTTCTACAATGAATGGTATTAATCACTATCAATATGTGCGTAGAGAGAGAAAAATATCCATACTCATTTCATAATTGTGATACTCTTTCAGGGTTAGTGTGGCTCAATAAGTTGAAATCTAAATCAAGGTTGCACGAGGTAACCACAAGAGAACTGCAAACAAGTAGAATGGAATTGAACAATTCTTCATCTTTTCAATATTTGTTTTGTGCAGTGGTTCACAATATGGTCATCTATGTTATACTTTATTTGACGGTGTATGTTATTGGTCTATGGTTGTAGAAGGTGAAATTGTGATCTTTGACAACTTTGAGAAAACATCTCCGTAAATTAATGCTAATTTGTTATTAAAGTGAGTGCTTAGTGAGTTAAGAACTCCTTTGTGAATATGGTTGTTAGATTCCAGTAAGTTTTAGTAGAATGAAATGTTCATATTCACTGATTGGGTTGAAGCCTATGTTGGTCCACAAAGTTGAAGAACAACATGTTATTAGAATAGGTGCTTGAGAAGGTGTTGAAATGTAGTTCTCATGTTTGACAAGTTGTGAACTCAATACTATAAAGAAGAGACAACAATTGGTAATGTTTCAACAAGTTAGTCTAGAAAGGCATGGTTGAACCATGAATTGCAAATGGTGTGAGTGTGCAGTGTTGACTAAGGAGATGAAAATTGTTCTATGTTCTTATATATTGACCCTTCATACTTCATTGTGTTCCCAAACATGGAAGAGTGCACAGTGGTAGTTGGGATACCAGAGTGATTAAAATGAGCCTTCGATAAATTTGTAGTCCTCTTCAACTCAGAAAGTGGTAACATGAAACATTATGTTGTCAACAATCCAATGCAGCCAAATGGAGTTTAGTCGAGCAGAGAAGAAGGCAGAGTGGCAGTTGTAGATTCCTGGAATATTTTAGAATCTAAAAAAGTCAATTGTTGCGTGTCCATCAAATCCCTTGTCATATTGATAACTTTCAATTCAAATAAGTTTAGTAATGACAACATTGGGTAGAGATATTGCTTGTTTAAAAGAAAGACAAGAAGCTCCATATCTAGCACTGAGAAATGTTTTTCTACAGTGAACGATATTAATCACTATCAATGTGTGCATAAAGAGAGAAAAATATCCATACTCGTTTCATAATTGGGATACTCTTTTAAGGTTAGTGTGGCTCAATAAGTTGAAATCTAAATCAAGGTTGCATGAGGTAACCACAAGAAAAATGAAGACAAGTAGAATGGAATTGTACAATTCTTCATCTTTTCAATATCTATTTTTGTGCATTGGTTCACAATATGGTCATCTATGTTATACTTTATTTGAAGGTGTTTATTACTAGTCTGTGGATGTAGAAGGTGAAATTGAGATCTTTGACAACTTTGAGAAAATAACTCCATAAATTAATGTTAATTTGTTATTATAGTGAGTGCCTTAATAAGTTAAGAACTCCTTTGTGACTATGGTTGTCAAATTCCAGTGAGTTTTAGTAGAATGAAATGTTCATATTCACCGATTGGGTTGAAGCCTATGTTGGTCCACAAAAGTTGAAGAGCAACATGTTATTATAATAGGTGCTTGAGAAGGTGTTGAAATGTAGTTCTCATGCCTGACAAGTTGTGAACTCAATACTATAAAGAAGAGACAAAAATTGGTAATGTTTCAACAAGTTAGTCTAGACAGGCATGGTTGAATCAAGTGTTGCAGATGGTGTGAGTGTGCAGTGTTGACTAAGGAGATGAATTTTTTTCTGCATTCTTATATATTGACCCTTGATAGTTCATTGTTTTCCCAAACATGTAAGAGTAAACAATGGTAGTTGGAATACCAGAGTGATTAACACAGGTCTTCAATAAATTTGTATTCCTCTTCAAAGATTGTCAACAACCTCTTTTTAAAAACTCTATGCACTTTAATTGATATGCAATATGTGACTTTTCATTTCATTTCATTATTGGAAGGACATCATCCTTGCCCACAATCAACTTGCAGCCTTTGAAGGAGTCCATTTCTATTCTGTATTTTAGAGCCTGTTTCTGGATGAGTCGTGCCAAAGACAGAGCTTCTTACGTTTTCACATCAGATTCCTGCAAGGAAGCTTACAAAAGAGGAGATGAAAAACGTTCCTAATGTTTGTTGGGAGCTAGATACTGCAACAACCCCAGTTGGTCTTGCATTTAAAGTAACTACAAAATCTGAAGAAGAAGCAACATAGGATAAAGAAAAAGTAGCACATGTTGGTGTTACACATCAATTTGTCACCATGACAATTGATTAGTTTATGGGTCTTTTTACCATTTGTGAACATGTTTGATTGAACTACCTTTCAAGTCAAACAACCAAAAATATCTTGAAAGAGATGGGAAATTTGGGAATAATAGCTCTCACACCTTGTCAAGTTTCACCTACGCTAATTTTCCTAGATTTTCCTTAGCATTCACTGGAATTAACTCTCAGAACAACGCATAGTTGTTCTTTTTCTGACAATATAAACCCGCACAAGTGAATTCAAGAAAGTAAAAATAAAAAGTACATTCTAGAAACATAGTTGGTTGAATATTTCCCAACTGAAAGCTTCAAGGTGATGACTATTCAAACTATAACCCTTAGATGATGTATCTTAATCCCTTTCCTCAAGGAAAACTAATCCCTCAATTAGGGGATCTCACCCTCTTATTTTGGATGTGAAACTTCTTCCTCTTGGCCTATAAAATGTCTAGAGGGTAGAGGATTCGAGGAGGTTAAAACTCAGAGAAGATAAACTTATGCTGCTAGTTTGAGATGGGAAAGCTTGTCATCCAAGGAGAATATTGAAGGCATTTGGGAGGAATCTCGTGGCATCAAGGCGAAGGTTGCAAGTCTCCTCTTTATCTTTGATTAATACAAATGAACACTTTGTCCCATTGATTTGCTTTATTGGAATGATGAATGATTTATAATTGTTTAAGGTGCTTATTAAGGCAAATTCAATTCCTTATTTCCTTGATCATTAGATTAAGTTTTGTTTGGGTTATTATATCATATATGCTTTTGATCATTTTATGGTTTATGGTTGTAGATCTTATCAAGCATTGAGGAGTTGCATCGAGTAACAACAAGGGATCTTCATCTTGCATTTCGTGAAATAGGTAAGAGGTTCATCCATTAGCTTTAATTCGTATAATTCAAACAAGTCCAACTTAGGGAGAGAGTTAGTTCAATTGTCCTGCTTGTTTCTAGTTTTTGTTGAGGATCTAGGGAGATCCCTCTTGACCATAAGAGGGATTTGTTTGCTACAACAAATTGGTGACTCCGCTGGGGAACGTCTTTGTTCTCTTCCTTTTCCTTTGATCCTTCTAGTTTATCTCGACCTAAGTCTTTATGAACTAATGACCTTTCATATGTGTGTGGTTGATTTCGTGAATTTTTATTTTTTCTTGGGTTTATGAAATCTGCGTTGTTTTCATTCACCAACAAAGCGCAGTTTTGCACTCGTTTTCCCTTAGAAACCAAGTACATGTGCTCTATTTTGTATTGTTGACCTGTGCAAGCCTTGGGAATTTTTGAAAAAATTGCTTTTGCTTCAACCAAAACCTGAGTTTGATCTTTTGGAAGTGTCATTATCTTTGTTTGGACTGTCTTATGTCTCTTCTGAACTCGTTTGAGTGATTTGTTAATATTTGTTTAGAATTATGTCTCTTTGAAGAAACTTTTGCCTGGTTGCTTTGTTGATTGATCAAAAGAAGATAGGTTGTCCTTCCGCTTGTGATATCCTTATTTTTTCTATCAAATACACCAATTAACCTTAATACTTTTCTTATTTGTGATCAAACTCATATTGAATTGCAACTTAGGGTTTCTTGAGGTCTAGTGATTTTGTGAAGAAATTGTTGTCATTTTGTTTCATAAAGGGAATTGTTGATTTCAATTTTGGGAATTTCTCATAATTACATTGTTGTTATCATTAAATCAAAGCATTCATAGGGAAAATGTATTTTTCCTCCAACTCGCTTGATTGATTTCTGTGTGCTTGAAAGTTTTGAGTGATAAATGATAAAGAGTGTTTTTGGTTTATTTGATATTTAGGAAAATTTGGAACTTGGTTTATTTCCACATTTTCATTGCATTAAGATGGAATTGGTTATTTTACGAAAGTTGGAAAACTTGTGAGTTTTATATTTCATTTTGGAAAAATCAAAGAAACTCTTTCTTTCCTCTAAATAGAATTTCATCAAATTGCAAAGTACAAATTGCATATTTGAGTGCATTAAGATTTTGAGTTGTGTCATAATGTCAGAGTTTCACCTCCAATACCTATTGAGTAAAGAACAACTTAATAATACAACATTAATTAAAATTCATCTATAATTTTATATTTTTAGGGCTCTTGCCACCTACAGTAGCTTAAGTGTAGGGCTTTGGAATAGGGAAGGAAGTAAACTTTCCAAAGCTACAAACAAACAATAGAATCTTGAGTTAGGGAGAGAAAATCCGATTATTTCAGTTTTTCTTTGGGAAGCTCTTCTTGTACATGAGTTAAGCACGAGATCATGTCGAATATAGTGAAGTGATCGTACGCACTTCATTAGCCAAGATATAGTGACTTGCACGTATTACAACGATACCAAAAGGTATTTGGGGTCACTTGAAAGTAAACCTCCAATTGATCATGTGGAAGAGCCTTCAAGGAGATTGAGCTTGTTACTCTGCCCTTGCATGTGTAGGTTTTAACCCCGTACAGAAATTACCTACATACGAATTCTAAAACACAGAAAATAAACAATGTGAGAGCATAACACATAAAACCCATATACACAGAGATTTTCCCATGGATCCCAAAACCGGGACTACCAGCTTGATTTTTCATTATGTTCCTTTCAATGTTACAATGCATATTTATACATGCCGAAGAATCCAATACCATGGACCAAAAAACCATCGTGTCCAATACCATGGACCAAAAACCATCGCGTCCAAAAACATGTACGAAAATCATGCACAAAACCATAGGTGGGTTCGCCCAACCTAACATAGGGTCCAAAATCAAAATTTTCCGGGGCGCTGCCCCAAACCCCAAAAAGTGGGGTTATGGGTACGCGTCAAACCCCCTGTGACTCCCCCCTGCTACACAATCAGTGCAACAAAGGGGGGCTTCGCCCCCCGTCTAACCCCCCAGTTAACTACGTGGGCTAGTCGTGGAAAAAATATAACACAACCCAAAATTTCCCACTTGTTGTTTTCTTTCCACAAGGGGCCACAAGAGAGCTTAGTCATTTTTCCAGCCCTGAAATTCCTATTGTCTCTCTACACCAAGAGAAATTCTCAGAGCTCACAGATTTTGTCAATGCGTCTGCAGTATTCTTCAAAGTGTCCACCTTTATCACCAACACCTTTTTGCCTTCTATCATATCCCTCACAAAGTGATACTGAAGATCAATGTGCTTTGTCTTTGAATGATATGCGGGGTTCTTTGCCAAGAAAATTGCACTTTGGCTGTCACAGTATATCCTTATAACTCCCTATACTAACCCCATACTTGAACACAATCTCTACAACCAAATTGCTTCCTTGCTTGCATGAGTGGCTGCCATGTATTCTACCTCTATAATTGACAATGCCACTACAGATTGTTTCTTACTCATCCAACTGACTGCACCTCCAAATAGGTTAAACACATACCCACTTCTAGATCTTCTCTGATCTAGATATCCAGCCCAGTCTGCATCAACAAAGCCACGAATATCCAACACTCTGTCCAATCCTGGTCTTCCTTGGTAGCACAAACCATAATCACTAGTGACACACAAATATCTGAAGACCCACTTCACTGCTGTCCAATGCTCCTTTCTTGGTTTTGACATAAACCCGCTCAATACTCCCACTGCATGTGCAATGTTTGGTCTAGTATAGACCATTGCATACATCAGGGTACCGACTGCACTTGCATTTTGAACACGGGACATGTCCTCTTCCTTTTCTTGTGTCTTGGGACACTGTTCAACAAATAACTTTACACCTACAGGAATAGGTACCTTCACCGGTTTACCATCTTGCATATTAAATCTCTACAATATTGTCTTGACATACTTCCTCTGGTTAACCAGAGCTTCCTCTTTGCCCGATCTCTT